>APFE030387333.1:48019-58099 GCA_000404065.3 Pinus taeda
AAGTGAAGAGGAAAATGAAGTGGGGAAGAAGAAGATGGAGAGGAAAAAAGAAGGAAGTGGAGGGTAGGATAAAAATATAGGAAATTTGGAAGTAGGAGAGGAAGAAGAATTAAAAGTCGAAGAAGAAGGAGAGACATAGTAAGAAGAGGAGAAAAGAGGATTAGAATAAGAAATGAAGAGAAAGAGGGAGAGTAAGATGAAGAATAAGGGATATAAATCCCAAACCTTTAGTTTATTTTGTTTTATAATTTTTTATATCAATTCCTAAGAAAATGGTTAAATCCATCTTACATCTCTATTTTCAACTATAAAATTACACATCAATCTCAAATTCCATCCACTGACATCCCAACCCCCAAATGTCAATCAATTCTACATTGAATAAAAAAAGGTGGGGGCAAGTGAGAAACAATATTTCCTTTTTGGAAACAAAATCCAATATAGTTAATGAAGGGCCTTCCAACCTCTCTCTGCTACCGCTACTAAATGACCTATAAAACTCTTCTATCTCTAACAAGCTTTCATCAATAAGATTATGAGATTTTGAATGAAGGTGACCTTGGATTTTCACTTTGTTTCCAAAATGCAGAAATAGTGTGATGCAAAAGCCAATATTTTTATCATTTATTTTCATGTTATTGGTTTTTTCTAATAAATTTGTGTCACTTTTATGTTGTTTTTTCTTCAACATTTCCTTAAGGTGCAAGTAGAATGCAAAATTTGACCCATGGAAAAGAAATGTCTATAAAGAAACTTTGACAAGGTTACATAATGTAGATGTTTGATGTTAGAGCCATGTATTATAGTGGTGAAATAAAAACAAAAAAATATGATTAATCGCAATAAACAAGCACTCTCATGGTAATGATGACCTCATAAGTGGTAATGGAACCATTAAGAACACACATATGTAGGAATGCATGCATATTCCTAGGAACACACACATGTTCCAAGGCATCAAGCCTTAGCAAGTCCTGAACCACTAACCAAGACACTAGCTAAGGTGCTAGGTAGGCATGGATAAGGAAAATGCACATGTTACTAGAATGTGCATGTATTCATAAGAACATACACACATTCATATGAACATGTACATGTTAGCACATGCATCATACTTAGGAATGCACATATATTCCTAGCACATTATAGCAAGTCCTGAACCACTAACGAAGACACTAGCTAAGGTGCTAGGTAGGCATGGATAATGAAAATGCACATGTTACTAGAATGTGCATGCATTCATAAGAACATACACACATTCATATAAACATGTACATGTTCCTAATGCATCATACTTAGTAATGCACATATATTCCTAGCACATTATAGCAAGTCCTAAACCACTAACGAAGACACTAGCTAAGGTGCTAGGTAGGCATGGATAAGGAAAATGCACATGTTACTAGAATGTGCATGCATTCATAAGAACATACACACATTCATATGAACATGTACATGTTCCTAATGCATCATACTTAGGAATGCACATATATTCCTAGCACATTATATTTTTTATCCGATTGTGGCCATTTTTGCTTCATTTTGGACTATATAATGATTTTTTGGATTGTCATTAAGCCAAATATTTCCTCACTTCATCTCTCCTTCTCTCCCTCCCTCGCTAATTACAACACATTCCCTCTCTCCCCCTTCTCTTTCTCCATCCATCGTTCACTCACTAATCAACCCTTCACAACAACCTCCTTTTGAACTTTGTCTTCACTCACTGATTTGTTTTTGAATGCCTCTTAAATTTCCTACAGCATTGTCATGTCTAGTCCTTGAAACCCATATGATGCTAGACACAAGTATGTCTATTCATAAGAAATTCCCTTGTTAAAAATATATAATTAGAGTAAGCAATGAAAAATTTCTAAAACCTAATACCTTACCTTGTCTTACATGAAATTTTCATTCATTATGTCCCATAATTCTTATCCATGAATTGTATTTTCAAAATCCCCAGTTTCCATTTTGTTACCAAGTATTTCTTCAACCACAATTGTGCATTCCAAACTCTCTACATGCTCTGTGCCACTACCATCATTGCTTTGGAAAACCGAAATAATCCTAGACTCAAATAATCCCAAATAGTTCAATAAATAATATGGTGCAATTAAAACTATCCTCAAATCAAATGTCATAATGTAATATCTTTATTTAGAATGAGTGTTCAAATTGAATTTACTATTGAAGGTTTATATGCAAATAAACAATAATTAGAATTGGAGAGCACATGTTAATGACTAGTAGAAAGGTGCATGCATTCCTGACAGAAGACCACACACATTTTTAAGAATGTGCATTCATTCCTTAGACTAAAGGCCACCTACCTTCATCTCTCACCCTTTTAACGTGTGGTGGACCTTGGTAGGACCGCACATGCATTTTGGAATAAGTGCATGCTTTTGTGACAATACTTCCCTCCCCTCTCTTTTCCCCCTTTTCTCTCATTTCTCCTCTCTCTATATATATATCCCCTTGACCCATCCCTTCCCTTCTCTCATTTCCCTCCTACTCCCACACATCCCCTTTCTCTCTCTATCTCCCCCTATACCCCTCTATCCCTCCCTCCTCTCTCTCCCTCTCCCCCCCTCTTCCAACTCTATCTCTATCCTCCTTTCTCTTTCCTTCTCTCCCAATCTCTTCTCTCCCTCTCTCCTTCTCACTCTCCCTCACTCCCTCTCTCTCATTATCTCTCCCCTTTCTCTCTCTCCCTCTCTCTCTTCCCTCTAGATCTATATCTATCTTCTCCGTCTCTCCTTCTTTATCACTCTCTATCTCCACCTATCTCTCTCTATCCATCTCTTCTTCCCTCGATATCTCTCTCTCCTTCCCACTCTCTCTCCCCCTCTCCCTATATCTCCTCCCTCAAGCTCCATCTCTATCTCCCTCCTCTCCTTCTCTCTCCCCTCCCTCCCTTTACCTTTCTCTATTTGTCTATTTCTCCCCCTCCCCATTCTCTCTCTATCTATTTCCATATCTATATTTGTCTCTATGTCTATATCTATTATTCCCTCTTGATCTCTTCCTCTCTCACCCCCCTCCATATCTATCTCTATCTCCCTACCTCTCTCCTTCTTTATCTTCATCTCTCACTCCCTTACTATCCCTCTCTATCTCTTCCTTAATTCTCTTTCTCTCTCTCTATCTCTCTCTCTCCCCTCCTTAATACTCTCTCTCTCTTTCTCCACCTCTCTCTCTCCCCCTCATGCCACTCTCTTTGTCTCTCCACCTCTATCTCTATGTATCTCTTCTTCCCTCTCTCTCACTCTATCTTTACCCTTCAACTACATGTCTATTTCCCTCCATCTCTCTCCCCTCTCCCCTCCTTATTTCCATGTCTATCTCTCTCTCTCTCTCTCTCCCTACCTCTTCTTACCCCCCCTCTCTCCCTCTCCCTATTCCTTTCTCTCTATCTCTCTCTTATTGTCTATATATATCCCTCTCTCCCCCTCCATATTTGTCTCCATGTCCCTTACTCTATCCCTCTCTCTCACTCTCACTCTCTCCTTATCTCTCCCCCTCACTCCCTCTCTTTCCCATTGTCTCTCCCCCCCACTCACTACACCTTCTATCTCTATCTCTATCTCCTCCCTATATCCTTCTCAATTAATCTCTATCTCCAAGTCTATCTCTATCACTCTCTTCTTCCCACTTTCTCTCCCTCTATCTCCCCCCTCCAACATTGTCTTTATCTCCCTAACTCCTTTCTCTCTCTCTCATCCCTCCATCCATCCTTCTATATCTATATTTCTCTCTTCTCTCTCTCTCTCCCTCTCTCTCTTTTTATCTCCATATCTATTTTTCTTTGAGTGTCACTCTCTATTCTTTCATATCTCTCCCCCGCCCCCCCCCCTTCATCTGCATATCTATCTTCGCCCCTCTCTCCTTATCCATCTCTTTATCTCACCCTCTCTCTCTCTCTCCTCCTATCCCCCATTCTCTCTCCTTTTCTCTCTCCTCCCTCTCTCCTTCTCTCTCCTCCCTCCCTCACTCCCTCTCTACTCTCCCTCTCTCTTTCTCTTCTTCCCTCTCTATCTCTCTCGTATATTCTTCCTCTCTCCCTATCTATCCCACTTTAGCTTCATCTCTACTCCCTCCCTCTCTCCTTATGTCTCTCCCCTCCTCTCTTTCTCTCCCCTCCTCTCTCTCTCTCTCTCTCTCTCTCCCAATCTCATTCTCACTCTACCCTCCATATTAGTATCTATCTCCATCCCTCTCTCCTTCTCTCCCACTCTCCCTTGCTCATCCCCTTCTCTCTTTCTCTTTCCACGTCCCTCCCCTAGCGTCACCATAACTCTCTCTATCTCTCACTCTTCCTCTCTCTTTCGCTCCTTTCTACCTCCCTCCCTCAATACATCCTTCACAACAACGCCCATTGAAATTTATCTCTCTCATTCTCTCCCTCTCTCCCTTAATCTACCTTCTCTTCTTCTCTCTCTCTCCTCCCTTTCTTCTCTCTATCTACCTCTCTCACTCTTTCTCTCCCCCACCCCAATGAGTCTCTCTATCTCCATATCTCTTCATCCCATTCTCTCCATCCCTCTCCCCCCCCTCCATCTTTGTCTCTATTTCATTCCCTCTCTTCTTCTGTCTCTCTCCCTCACTTCCTCACTAACTCTTTTCCTTTCTACTCGATCACATTCTCTATTTCTCTCTCTCTCTCTTCATCTCCCTCTATATCCTTGTTTCTCTCTTCTTCCCTCTCTCCCACCCTCTAGATCTATTTCTATTTCTATTTCTCTCCGCCTCTTTCTCTATCTCTTTATCTCTCCCGTACACTGTATCTCTACCCCCCGTAACTATCTCTCTCCACTTCTCTCTTCCTCTCCTTTTATATATCTCTACTTACCTATCTCCCCTCACCTTATCCCTCTATCTCCCCACTCAAGCTCCATTTCTACCTCTTTCTCTTTCTCTCTCTCTCTCTCTCTTTTCCTCACTCTCTCCTCATCTTCCTCCCTCTCTCTCTCCCCCCCCCCCTCTCTCTCCCCCTCTCTCTCTCCTCTCTCCTCTCTCTCTCTCTCTCTCTCTCTCTCTCTCTCTTCCTCCCCTTCTAAATTCTCTTCCCTGTCACTCTATCTCTCTCTTTTCCCCCTCTAGCACTATATCTATATAATTTCCTTCTAGATTCAAACTGCATATTGTAATATGCTAAATCAATTGACTTGAATCTACTCTACTAAAAACCCCTACTATTTGTATATTTCATTAATTAGAAAATATCAGAAGATTACAATGCTTTTCTCAAGCTCGAGCAACCTTTGCACTATCTCTATCTATCTCACTACTTCCTAAGCAAGCCTTGGATGAATACAATATGCTTTGCTCAACCTTGAGCTCAACCTACATAAGTATTTTCTATCTTTTGCCTGACTGACTGCATTTGGCAAATACTTAGCTAAATTCTTAGTCTTCCAAGCTCCTACTTCCTCCCCCTAACTAGCTCCACGCACAAACTTGTGCTTCCTATTGCCTTCATTCCTCCTTTTAAAGGAAATTTGAATGGATAAAATTAGTGAGTTTTCTAATTAGGAATGGTTTATTTTAGGCCTTATTTTGACTGCATGCACCATCTATTTAATTTAGATGTTTTTAAAACTAATAATACATTGTCCCTGAACTCCAATCTCAACTAGGTCTTTCTTTGATCTGACATGCATGAGTTAATTATGAGTGAATCTTCAGTTTATTGGTTGAGCAGTGTTGGTTACAACCCACTACTATAGGTTACACCCCACTACTGGATCTCCCACTAATTCCTCCATCAGTTGGAACTAGTTTAATTGACTTTAACTCAGTTAAACTGAATTAAATAATTACAACTCAAAAGAACTCGACCTGGGACACTAAAATTTAGGAACCACTCTACATGACTCTATATAGAACCTCAACTCGAATTAACTGAGCCAACTAAGTCAAATTAACTTAGTTAACTAATACAAGTTGCTATGAGAATTATAATTACAATTTAATTCCTAATTTAATTCGAGGACACATTAAATTAGGATTTTGCTTGATACTATTTTTAACATTTCTTGTTGCTATTTTCAACACTCCCTCTCAACAAGAAATGAATTCAACTCTATCCCAATCCGGTACCTTTGGAAATTTTTTCTTGCAACTCTTGTCACCGTTGTTGTTGCTACTGCAACATCTGCAACCAAAAATCATTCAAACAAAATAAACTGAATAAATTGTGTCTGCAATTGTCTACTGAGAAAACTATGTTGTTGTTGAATACGCTACTGAGCCTCCTTCCGACTGTCAACATTTCTCTACACTCCTCAGTATCTGACTAACACTGATCCTCCGTCTAATAAATACTGTGGGCCCTTGTAGCAAGGTAATGATCTGTTAGGCAAAAAACAACCTCAATGGATCCTACCAAAATTTTTGCACTCTTGGAACTACTGCTTCACATTAGCCCACTTCTCACCTAGAGGTATGGATACATGTGCTCCCTCTTCCCACTTGGCTTGAAATTCCCCCCTACTGGGGGTCTCTACTTGAGTGGATGTCTCCACTCGGTCTCCTCTCTTCTTCTCCAATTGTGGTTGCTCCACAACTTGCTGAGGCTACTTCTGAGGCTGTATGTTGAGAGGTAAATCATGCTCCCTCTCAACCACCAAGTCTCTATCCTTTGCCTTAATCCTAAAGGCTTTTCATGCATCTTATACCTCAAGTGGATATAGATTCTTGACTCGCACATTGATCTATTTCACCTGTCCCATGGCGATGTGTTTAAGGAAAGCATTTCCTTTTTTAACAATCACATTGTAGCCATGGTCTTCCAATACCGCGATGGAAATATGATTCTTCTTTAGTCCTGGAACATACATCACATCTGTGAGTCTGAGAGGGGAGCCAAACTCCCTTTGAAAAGTAAAAGCATTAATTCTGGCCGTGCTATACCTCCCATCATCTCCAAACTCTATGTTTTGCTTGAGGTATTTCTCCTCCAAGTCATTGAAGAGATCTCTATTCCCCATCATATGGAATGAAGCACCACTATCAAGATACTTCATGCTTCCCATTACAATGCTTTCCATGCATTCAATGAGAGTAAAATCAAGTGCGAATTATGAAGTTAAAGCTTCACCATTCCACTATTGCAAGCTCCTTCTTGCTTGCTTTCTTCTGTGGGCACTTCGTGGCATAGTGACCAAACTTGTGACAATGAAAACACCTGACATTTGACAAGTCCTTATTCTTTCTCCCTCCTCACCTTGGGATTTATTTCCCTTCACTTTATTTCTTTGCTGACTAATGTAAAGTCCTCTTCCAATTCTTTGGATGAGGTCCCATCTTTGGTGTTCAGCCGAATCTCTTCTTGTACCAAGTCGGACCACAACCGCTCCCACTCTAGTGGCTTATCCCTCCCACTATCTAAGTCCTGGTAATTGTGCTAGCTCTTGGGAAGGCCTAGAAGTGCTACGCTCATTGTATCGTCTTCCACAACTATAACATTGACACTTCCAAGCTCATCCAAACATTGGGTGAACTTGGTCAAGTACTTCAGGATTGTGTCGCCCTTCTTGATATTGATATTTCTGAGCTTGTCCTTCAGTTCCAACTTCCTGTGGTCATTGTTGTTTTGAAATAGGTCCATCAAGGCCTTCCACATTGCAAATGGAGTTTCCTTACCATGGAGGTTTGAGACAATATGATCTCGAACTCCTTCCAAGATAATCCTTCTCGCCATTGCCACACATTTTCTGAACTCTTCCAGATCTTGAGCATCTGATGGTTTAGGAATATCTCTGTATATAAATTCCTCAATCTCGTTGTCTTCCAACACTGCCTCCATCCCGTCCTTCCAAGAAATATAGTTTGAACTACCCTCAAGGGTGTATTTGAATCTAAATCCATAGAACGACCCTGCTGGCTATGAAGTATGATACTGCAAATTCGATTTCTCTTGCATAAGACAAACTTGTATTATCCTCTTCTATAGTGATTTCAACTCCGATACCATGTAGAAATTCCTTGTAGAATTAAACTGCAGATTGTAAACTAGAAAAACTATTGACTTGAATCTAATCTACTCATCAGTGGAAATAATAAACGATCGATGAAATCACGAAGCATAAAAGAGAAAGAATTCAATCACACATAACACAATATTTTTTTGGGGAAATCCACAGCTAAAACCCCCTGCTATTTGTATACTGCATTATTCAAAAAATATGAGAATATTAGAATGGTTTGCTCAAGCCTGAGCAACCTCTGCACTATCTCTATCTATCTCACTTCTTCCCAGGAAAGCTTTGGATGAATACAATATGTTATGCTCAAACTTGAGCTCAACCTACACAAATATTTTCTATCCTCTGGTTGATTGACTGCCTTTGGCCTATAGGTTTTAACCCTATATAGAAATTAACTGCATACGAATTCTAAAAACACAGAAAATAAACAATGTGAGAGCGTAACACATAAAACACATATACACAGAGATTTCCCCCCTGGATCCCAAAACCGGGACTACCAGCTTGATTTTTCATTATATTCCTTTCAATGTTATAATACATATTTATACATGCTGAAGCATCCAATACCATGGAACGAAAAACCATCATGTCCAATACCATGGACCAAAAAACCATCGATCCAATACCATGGACCGAAAACCATCGCGTCCAAAAAAAAACATGTGCGAAAATCATGCACAAAACCATAGGTGGGTCCGCCCAACCTAACATAGGGTCCAAAACCAAAATTTTCCGGGGCGCTGCCCCGGACCCCATAAAGTGGGGTTACGGGTACCCCTCAAACCCCCCTGTTAACTATGTGGAAAGAATATAACACAACCCAACAATCTCCCACTTGTTGTTTTCTTTCCACAAGGGGCCACAGAAGAGCTTAGTCATTTTTCCAGCCCTGAAACACCCATTGTTTCTCTACACCAAGAGAAATTCTCAGAGCTAACAGATTTTGTCAATGGATCTGCAGTATTCTTCAAATTGTCCACCTTTACCAGCAACACCTTTTTGTCTTCTATCATATCCCTCACAAAGTGATATTGAACATCAATGTGCTTTGTCTTTGAATGATAAGCAGGGTCCTTTGCCAAGAAAATTGCACTTTGGTTGTCACAGTCTATAGCTCCCTGTACTAACCCCATACTTGAACACAATCTCTGCAACCAAACTGCTTCCTTGCTTGCATGAGTGGCTGCCATGTATTCTGCCTCTGTATTTGATAGTGCCACTACAGATTGTTTCTTACTCATCCAACTGACTACACCTCCAAATAGGTTAAACACATACCCACTTGTAGATATTCTCTGACTCAGATCTCCAGCCCATTCTGCATCAACAAAGCCATGAATATCCAAAACTCTATCTAATCCTGGTCTTCGTTAGTAGCACAAACCATAATCACTAGTGCCACGCAAATACCTGAAAACACGCTTCACTGTTGTCCAATGCTCCTTCCCTGATTTTGACATAAACCTGCTCAATACTCCTACTGCATATGCAATGTCTACTCTAGTACAGATCATTGCATACATCAGGCTACCGACTGCACTTGCATATGTAACACGGGACATATCCTCTTCCTCTTCTTATGTCTTGGGACACTATTTAGCAGATAACTTTACACCTACAAGAATAGGAGCCTTCACCGGTTTACTATCTTGTGTATTAAACCTCTGCAATATTGTCTCGACATACTTCCTCTGGTTTAAACAGAGCTTCCTCTTTGCCTGATCTCTTTTAATTTCCATGCACAAAATATAGTTTGCAGCACCAAGATCTTTCATGTCGAATTTTGAGGACAATTGGGTCTTCAAATCTTGGATAATTTCTTTGTCATTCAGCAACATATCATCCACATACAAGACCAGATAAATAACACGGTAACCAACTAATTTTAAATACACATAGTGATCTACTTTTCTTTTGATGAAGCCAAGTCCCCATATAAATGTATCAAATTTCTGATACCACATCCTTGGCGACTATTTTAACCCATACAGAGACTTCTTTAACTTGCATACCAGTTCTCTCTTACCCTTCACCATAAAGCCTTTAGGTTGCTTCAAGTAGATCTCCTCTTCCAGATCCTCGT
>APFE030387337.1:0-20724 GCA_000404065.3 Pinus taeda
TTAATTATTATGTTTATTAAATTTATACAAAATTAATTATTTTAAATCATTTGTTTTTAAATATTTCATTAACTTGTTTAAATAATTAATTGATCTATTTGATTAATTAGTTAAAATAACAGATTGGTTAAATAATTTCTTATTTATTATATATTAATGTGTTTATTAATTTATAATTAGGTTAATTAATTAATTCATAAGTATAAAGGGGTAAATTAATTAATTGATTGTATTATTTATTGATTTGTTTATTATGTTTATTAATTTTATGTAAAAATTAATTTTTGATTAATTTGTTTAATAGCTTCATTAATTTGTTTGATTAATTAACTAATTTGTCTGATTAATTAATTAAAAGAATAGACTAATTAATTAATTTTATTTTATATTATTTTATTAAATGTCTATTGATTTAATTTATGTATTTTGTTGATAATTTATTGATAAATTAATGATAATTAAATTAAAATTAATAAATAAATAAATAAATAAATTGATAAATTAATGAATTAATAAATTAATAGATCAATATTGAGTTAATTATTGATTTTTTAAGATTTCAATTAAAGGTTTCCAGGTGTTGCTTAGTTTTAACTCATCATCCCAGTTCAAGTTGTTCTTCCTTTTTTCTATTTCAATAGCTTCTTTGATGTTCCTTTTAAGACGGCGGTCTTCTCTTTTAACCAGTTTGACTTCTTCCATGCAGATGTAATGCGAGGAAGAATGAACATGTTCAGCTAATGCTGATTTCGAGGTTCTTTCTCTTCTCAAGTCAGTAGTGTGTTCTTTAATTCTAATATTAAGAGACCTACCTGTTTCACCTATGTATTCCTTACCGCATGAGCAAGGAATCACATAAACACCTTTTTGAAGGTTAGGGTTTATGGGATCCTTGACCGAGTTGAATAATTGTCTGATGGTGTTAGCAGGGGTGAAGGCTACATTAATGTTATGTTTGTTAAGAATTTTAGTAATTTTGTCCGTGGTGCCTCTTATGTATGGAAGGGAGACCTTGGGAGTCGATAAGTTTTGATCTTTAGTATCTCTGTTATTCTTGTTTAGGGATAGGTGCATGACCTTTTTAATGGTATTCCTATTATAGCCATTTAGTTCAAACACTTTGAGAAGATGGTTGAGTTTATCATTTAAATGGTTAGGATCAAATATTCTGGCTGCCCTAGTGGTTAAGGTCCTAATGATGCCAATCTTCTGTTTAGGGTGGTGATGGGAATTTGCATGTAGATATCATTCCACATGGGTTTTCTTTCTATCAACTTGGAAATCAAGAGACCCATCTTTTTTAGTTAAAAGGATATCAAGAAAGGGAAGCTGGTTGTTGTTTTCAATTTCAATAGTGAATTTTATATGGTCGGAGAGGCTATTTAAGTGATTGAGGAATAGGTCAAGTTTTTCTTTCCCATGACTCCACTTAGCAAATATGTCGTCTACAAACCTTTTCCATTCTTCAAGGGTGTATGAAAATGACCTAAGAGCCCTTTTTTTGAAGTGCTCCATAAAGATGTTGGCGACTATGGGGGATAGAGGAGAGCCCATAGCCACACCATGAGTTTGTTCATAAATTTTTCCTTTGAAACTGAAGTAAGAGGATATTAAGCACAGCTCCAAAAGATCCATAGTTTCTTTATCAGTGATGTTTTTCATGATCTCAATTGCTTCACCAATAGGAATCATGGTATAAAGGGATACAATATCAAAGCTGATCATTAGATCTTCTTCTTTCATTTCTATGTTATTAATCCATTGAACAAAAGAATAGGAGTCTTTAATATAACAAGGGGTGTTACCAGACAATAGTCTAAGTTTTTTGTCTAGGTGTTTTTCCAGAAGGTAAGTAGGGGAACTTATGGCATTAACTATAGGTCTAAGAGGTATGTTAGGTTTATGGATGTTAGGAGCACCATAAATTCTAGAAATAATGGAACTATTAGGGATGATTTTCTTTTTTGTGATATCACCAAGTGATGATTCTTTGATTTTTTTAATTACTTCGCGCATGCTTTTTTTCACTGGCCTATTTGTTAATGATTTTATAGCATCCACTGTTATTTAGATGTTCTTCCATTTTATTGTCATAATCGATTCTGTTCATAATTACAGTTGCGTTGCCCTTATCAACTTTTAGGATGACTATGTTTTTTATTTTTTTTGAGCTTATTTAAAGCTCTTCTTTCTTTTACAGAAATGTTAGATGCAGGAGGTTTAGAGGTTCTTAGAATTTTTGCAATATCTTGTCTGATTTCTTCACTTTTTGCTATGTCTAGGTTTTAATCGCTACTTCAATGTTACTAATGACTTATTCCACATGTATTTTATTAGGGGTTATGGCAAAATTTAGACTTTTTTCAGGATGGATTTAGTTGCATAATCTAGGCTGATGTCTGATAAGTTAATGACCTGGTCTTTATCTGATGTGCTGCATGGATTGGGCTGAGTGGTTTGGGTTGTTTCGCTGGTAGATGGGATGTTTGTTGACTAGCTCTTGGTTTTATCCAAGTTTTTGTTTAGATCTGCGTTGTTTGCATCCAGTGTTTTATACATATTACTTACCATCACATCTATTGTTGCGCTGTTTGGATTATTTGTTAACCTATCAAGTGGAGAATTCAATCTTGACTGTGATCTGGAATGCCTTAGTGGGATGGTCTGCATGTTGCTGTGCTTGATGGAGAGACTTCTGTCCACGTTGTTATCCACGTTGTCATGTGTCCTAGCCACGCTGTTTGCTCTAATTTGATCATCAGTCGTATTGCTGATCTTACCTGCGCAGTTCTTTGGTGAAGTCAAGCTGTTTGCTTGATCACTATTCGTATTGTTACCTGCGTATTTCTTAGGTGAAGGAACAGTTAAATCTTTCATTCTGGTGGAATTTATATTCACTTCATTTATCTCATGTGACCTCAATCTTTCTCCCATAGTATTGCATTGCGTGTTGCTGATGCACCCGCTGTTGAAATCTTCAATTATAATTGTGCTGTTAACATGAGATGTGGGGTTTGGGTGGATGTCAATAAGCCGATTCTTCTGTGCTTGGTGAGTTTGCGCTCTTGAGGAAACATCCAGATTAAGGTTCTGAATGCTGTTAGATGTCTATAAACTGGAAAGCTTTTTTAATTTCTAGTTGTTGTCCTTAGTTAACCATTTATCCAATTTTATAAATGTAATTACATCCAAGGATTGCCATAGATCCTGTCTAAGATATGAGGAAAGGTATAGATGAGAAGACAAAAGCTTTTGAGAAGTTTTCACCAATTTTGACCTAATCTATTTAATTTCATTTCTAACTAGGGTTTCACTTAATTTTTTGAAAATTGGCAGATTTCTGCCCACCCGAAGAGGATGTTTGTCGATAACAAATTTAGAAATTAGGTTGTTGTCTCTACATTTTTTAAGAAAATTTAGTTTGGAAACGAATTTAGTTCTGGATAATATTAACTTCTCTAATTCTGATGTGTTGTCCATCATGTCCCTTCCATGGTAGGACTTGATGTTGTTAAATAATGAATCCATACAGGGGAGGATAGTTTCTAGAAGAGGAGGACTGACCTGTTAATGAGTTTTGTGAAACCAACGTTTCAGATTACCATGTGAGTCCATCATCAGGGGATGTGACAATAGATCTTCTCAGATGTTAATGATATATCCATGAGCTCTAATTTGGTTATATATATATATTATAATATAATGTTGGTTTTTTAAAAGAGAAGTTATAAGAATTTGGCCAGCTGTTATTTCATTTGTTTATTAATTATTATTCATTATTATTAATCACTTAATTTTTATATTTTTGTGTTAATTTTGTTTATTAATTAGAATTACATTATCCAATTTGTTTCAATTACTAGTTTATTATCCATAAGGGGATAAATTAATTTATTATTTATTGAATTAATTATTATGTTTATTAAATTTATACAAAATTAATTATTTTAAATCATTTGTTTTTAAATATTTCATTAACTTGTTTAAATAATTAATTGATCTATTTGATTAATTAGTTAAAATAACAGATTGGTTAAATAATTTCTTATTTATTATATATTAATGTGTTTATTAATTTATAATTTAATAATTAAGGTTTAATTAATTATTCATAAGTTTAAAGGCTACATTAATTAATTGATTGTATTATTTATTGATTTGTTTATTATGTTTATTAATTTTATGTAAAAATTAATTTTTGATTAATTTGTTTAATAGCTTCATTAATTTGTTTGATTAATTAACTAATTTGTCTGATTAATTAATTAAAAGAATAGACTAATTAATTAATTTTATTTTATATTGTATTTTATTAAATGTCTATTGATTTTAATTTATGTATATGTTGGATTAATTATGAAGACTTAATAGAATAATTATTAAAATTAATAAATAAATAAATAAATTGATATATTAGTGAATTAATAAATTAATAGATCAATATTGAGTTAATTATTGATTTTTTAAGATTTCAATTAAAGGTTTCCAGGTGTTGCTTAGTTTTAACCCATAATCTCGGTTCAAGTTGTTCTTCCTTTTTTCTATTTCAATGGCTTCTTTGATTTTCCTTTTAAGATGGTGGCCTTCTCTTTTAACCAGTTTGATTTCTTCCATGCAGATGTAATGCGAGGAAGAATGAACATGTTTAGCTAAGGCTGATTTCGAGGTCCTTTCTCTTCTCAAGTCAGCAGTGTGTTCTTTAATTCTAATATTAAGAGACCTACCTGTTTCACCCATGTATTCCTTATCGCATGAGCAAGGAATCACATAAACACCTTTTTGAAGGTTAGGGTTTATGGGATACTTGAATGAGTTGAATAATTGCCTGATGGTGTTAGCAGGGGTGAAGGCTACATTAATGTTATATTTGTTAAGAATTTTAGTAATTTTGTCTGTGGTGCCTCTTATGTATGGAAGGGAGACCTTGGGAGTCGATAAGTTTTGATCTTTAGTATCTTTGTTATTCTTGTTTAGGGATTGTGCATGGCTTTTTTAATGGTATTCCTATTATAGCCATTTAGTTCAAACACTTTGAGAAGATGGTTGAGTTCATCATTTAAATGGTTAGGATCAGATATTCTGGCCGCCCTAGTGGTTAAGGTCCTAATGATGCCAATCTTTTGTTTAGGGTGGTGATGGGAATTTTCATGTAGATATCGTTCTGTATGGGTTTTTTTTCTATAGACTTGGAAACCAAGGGACCTGTTAGAACCGGTCTGGTCAGCCCTCCGTCAAAGATCAAAGCTCTTTATGCATTTCTTTTTTAGGTGTCCCGCTTCATCCATTCAGCTGCATTCCGCTAGGGACATGTCATGATCTGACGGAGAAAATAATGCTACTCATTTCCCCTCATGTTGGGCCTCTACTAGTTCAGGTCTTGGTCCAAAATCAATGAAATTCATGATAATCAAGGTCTAGTCCTATTTCAGGACAGAGTCATTTTTTTTTAGTTTGAGTCTAGAAATTCATCAGTTTGGTCTTTGAAAAAACATGTCCAGAAACAAGCCATGCAGGCCAGAGGGAGACCTTATACACCTACAGTGCAGAAAGCTTCATCATCACCGCAAGAGATATCGACTCTTCTTCAAAACTCCGTTTTGAAGAAAAGTCAAGCAAGGTCAACTATGACAAAATTTTCCAGAAATCGGCAGTTGACATTTTCAGATGCAGTCATGGATGTTAAAGCCAGAGGCCCAGTCACACAATCCCCACAACGGAATGCTTAAAATTTCATCAAGAGAGCCACAACTTCGAAGAAAAAATGGAAAAAACAGAGTGCTTTAAAAGTCAACAAAGTGGTGCAAAACTCAACATTAGAAAGTGGGTTTTTTAAAGAGGAAAAAATCAAATTAGTTTCTCTCAAGCCTATAAATACATATTGTGGCCCAAAAGCAAAGCCATTGTGCCATTGGAGACTTGGAAAGACATTGCAAAAGGTGGGAGAGTGAGATTGGTGGGCGTTTGAGTGAGTTGGTAGGTGATTTGGGAAGTGCGTCACACACAGGCAGGAGCGCGGCGCACCCACCGCACGCGACGCATACACAACCAGCTTGCCATTGAAAGAATACACAGGTGCGGTGCATATAAGGCGCGCGACGCACTGGGAAGAGTGCACGGCGCACACAGTCCAGCAACTCATAGACAATGCAAAACCGTTTCAAATCTCTGTGAAAGCGATCAAATCATGAGGTAGGCCTTTGACACCTCTCCTCCAATCAACTTGGTCAATGTTTAGCTGTTTCTAAGACGTCAAGTGAGATCCAAAACATATTGGCCATCCATGCCAATCATCCTCAAAGCAAAAGTGATAATGGGGGTTTGTAAATTTGAAGAATCCACCAAGGTTTTATTTCCCCTCTCCTCTTCCTCTCACTCCTCATCGTTTTCACTTCCATATCCCCCACATCTACTAAGAAAACCCCTTAGAAACCTCCACTAAGACCCATCCCCTGTTTTCCAAGCAAACTGTTTCATTTGACTGCGCGCTACACACACACAATGTGGCGTGGCGCACTTAGGCCGCGCGGCACACTGGGAGCCCGGCCACAGTGTTAACTTCACACTGGTGTGGCGCATAACTAGCGCGCGGCGCACTGGGCAAAGCGCGCGGCGCACAGGCCTGTGAGCCTAAAAAAGGCACCAAATCTCTCAAATTTTTGTAAATTTGGCTCTCAACATTGCAAAATTGCCCCATAAACCACCTCATCATTGATCCTTAAATTCAAGGAAAAATATATCTTGGTGGCCATGACATCAACGAAAAACTTCTATCAAGCAAACACAAAATGACGCAAAGAATGGCAAATAGCTAGGGTTTTGCTACAGTAACTTAATTATCAATTATGCTCCTACCCTACCTCTGTCAGCTAATTCCTTGGGAGCATTCTCCCCTAATGGTTACCCTAGCTACAGGGCAATCCTATCCCTTTGTCCCCTTACTCATATAGCTCAAGAGTGCCTTAACCCTACCCCACCAAAACCACACCCCAAACACTCCCAAATCCCTGATAAATTTCCCCTCTAAACCCCTATCCCTATTTCATCATTCCCCTCCTGATACTCCCTATTTTATTGTCCCCTTGGTGGCATATTTGCAGAGCATCTATCAGTTCAGTGGATTCAGAGGGCGGCAAAGAAATTCAGAGTACAAACAACAGTAATGACCTTGGAAACTTCATCAGATTATGAGGGGGAAACCCACAGTGATACAGCTTCAGGAGAATAGGCTCCCCAGAGACCTAGGAGTGGCAGACATGTCAGGGATAAACCAAACACCCTCACGGAGTTGCAGGCATGCCCTCTCGCTATGTCTTGTTTCCAGCACTTGGCATGTTTCGAATTTTGTCAGAGGGTGGAAAATGTCAGAATTCATCATGAGTTGGCCCGCCTCTTTGCACTTCACCTACATGGAGGACAGTCTATCTTGGCAGGGGTCACTTTCACATTGACACCCGAAACCATATCAGTGGCAACAGGCATACCGAATGTTGGAGAATAGTGGCATAAGAAGATGAAGGTGGAGAGGGAACTTTATGAGCCCTACATAAAAGCCAGTTGTTTGAGTCAGCTCACGAGAGTTTTCCCATTCAGATTTCTGAGAGATGATTATGCTGCTGCTCATTGAGATTGATCATGAAATAACTATAGATTAGATAGAGGGGAAGGTTTTCCTCGCCTTTATGCCTAATCACATCAGGTTACTCATGCACTTCACCAGGGTGCGTATGATGAACCTCCCATTTTTCATTTGCAGGAACATAGAGAGGATGAGAAAATTCATGCAACACAAGACCCCTCGGCAGCAGCTCAACAATGTATATCACTTTGCTCTTATCCAGATTTTGGTGGACCATCAGTTGGGATTGCAGGGCATTGCTTGGGAGGACTTCATCTCCCGTGACTTCTTCAGTGCTCCGCAGGTAGTATCAGAGGAAAAACATGAGATAGGGGGTACTTCTCATCAGCATGAGTGTCATGAGACCACTGTGGTGCCATTTTCCATCACATATCAGAGAGGCTATCCGAAAGGCACCAGGCCTTTGTTTGCAGCAGCAAAGCGAGTGTTATCTCCACTTGGGGTGGAAGGGGCCTCGCTTTCGGAATCGACGACACAGGAAAAGGATAGAGGTAAGGAGCCAATGCATGAGGAGGGGTCTTCGGGTGAGCCATCAGGTGCTCAAGGGACTGGTGTCATCCTCATTCCAGATGAAGAGACAGAGGCAGCAAATGCCAAACTTAGGATGATTATTCAGGAGCAAGACACAGAAATCAAAGACTTGATACTCAATTTCGAGAGGTCCACATGGGTCATCAAATATCTGGAGCAGAGGAACAAACAGCTGGAAGACCAGCATGTGATCATGGAGCTGCAGAACATCCATGAGGATCGCCTAACTACCCAGCAGAGGAGGATTGAATTCACTTCATTGGAGCAACATGTTATGGATGATCATGAGTCTGTTCTTGAGAGAGTCAACATGCACTTGGACAACATGTTGGACAAGGTCGACAAAGACAAGACACTGTTGAGACACATGGCTCGTCATTACAGGGCATGTAACTTGAGTTTGAGAGCCCGAATAAGGAGTTTGAAAGCAAAACTGAGGAAAGCCACAAAAAGGGAAAAAAGGGAAAAAGAGAAAGATAGGCTCAGGATCTTGGCTGAGGCTTCCTTGACTCAGCAAAGCACCCCATAGAGGATTTCCAGCCCAAATCTCAAAAAATAGCAAATTTTGGTCACAGGGAAATTTTTGGGCGAAAAACAGGGATTTTCTCCCTGTGCGTCGCGCACCCTGCGCGGCACTAAAATTCTAGCACTCCAATTGAGAAAAGGTTTGCATTTTTGGATTTAGCATCGAAAAATACATCTACTGGGGTCCAGACTAGAAATTTTGATAATTTTTGGGTCTCCTAAAGGTCAACAAACACCCAAAAATGGCCTTTCTGCCACCTTTTGGACACACAGAAAGCAGTCTTGGGAGAATGAATATTTGGAGGCGAAAATGAGCTTCAAATTCAGAAATTCTAGTGGGGTTAGAAAGTAGACAGGCCAAGCTTTCCAAAAAGCCCACTTGGGCACATTTTGGACATCTGCAAGTGCCCCAAAACAAGCCCCAAAGTAGCGCGATGCACAGAGAAAATGGTGCGGCGCACAGAGAAAAAATTGCCAATTTGCTCCCGTTTCGCGAAATTTCGGGTCGCGACTTCTCCAAGTGGGCCCGGTCATCTACACTTTGGTTTTTTTTTTGGCACCAAAAGCGGAATTTAAAGAGTTTTCTCTCCAAATGGGCATCCATCCAAGTGGCAAAAGAATGCAAAGGGTCACCCCAGCCAAATGCCATGCTTGAGAGCGCTGCAGTTGTAGCTGATGGTTGGCACTCCATCTCCATTTCGAAATGATTTGAGTAACTTCCCAACCCCTGGGCATTCTATCTCTTCCTCACGCATTCTATATATTGTAAGCAAGTTATTTGCAAAGGGTTGGCTTGTAATTTCTGGGAGACTGTGGGAAAGAAACTTTGTTTCTGCGTTGTATATTTTTACAGAGAATTAATGAAAGGCAGCGGCTCTGTTTCATGAGATTCCTGTGGTTGTGAGTATATCAAGTGTTTCTCTTATGTTTCATATGTATCTTGTTATGTTTTGTATTCCATTTCGCATTCATTTCTGGTGAAATTTTTTGAGTGAGATCAGGTAGATATTATATTCTTTGTCTACCTGTGGAATTCAATGGTGCAGTGTTCATTCTTACTGTTGAAAAGGAATCAGTCGCCCATCAGCCCTTTTTCAACCTTCTTAATCAATCTCCATTCCACATTTTAACTAATGCTATGCTTCAGCCTACCTTGCCTCCGAATCAATTTTGCCTTCATGTAAGTTCTCTGTACATTGAGGTCCAAGTGGTCCCATAACAGCCAGAAACATAGTCATTTCATAAAATCACGTCCTTATTATCCATTTCCACTTACTAGCCTAGAGATAAATAGTTCGTTTGAAATTCATCTCAGTCCTTTTCATTCATCTATTCACTGAGTGTGACTCGGAGAGAGCCCTCTCCTGTTTTGGTAGGGCTAGCTACCAGACTGAGCGTGGTTTGTGGTTACCCTGAAAGTTTCCTTCCTTCAGCCTGAGGCAGATTTAGGTGCTAACATAGTGGCGACCATACTGGGGAAGACTAAGTTTGAAATCAAATCCCCGTGTTTCTTAATAATTTTAAGCTCCCGGATGATGAGCTTAGGATTGGAAAGGCTGAGCAAGTTGGTTGTGTCCTGTGATTTTTCTCAATAGCACGCTAGCTTCGAGACGATATACCAGAGCCAATCCAGACCCAGATCCTCCCCATATCTTCGAAAACCCCAATTTGATCCCCAGGCTCCTTCGTCAAGAGAGCACCATAACTCCCGTGTTCAAATCACATTCATGTCCCGACATTTTTTAGTATCTTGAAGAGCTTGTGTTCGACGATCGGTTCGAGATATCATTGTTTGAGTCTAAATCCGAAAGGGATGTTGATTATACTGTCCCCGATCCGTAATTTCTTGTAGACCTCGAAACAGAGAGAGCTAATAGATTAATTGATAATTACATTGCGACACCGCTCCAAAATCCAATTGCAAGCCCCTTGCAAACTGTGCACACTCCTCCAACACCTCCAAGGCCAAATCCACCAAAAATGATGGCTGCATGTTTTGTACCCCTTGTTCTACCCCAAGTTCTAGATGATATGCCCACTGATTACCAAAGCAAAATCCCATTCTTTGATGGCTCTCCTAGTGGCATTACTGCGTAGCAACACGTGGAACGAATGATAGAATTCTGTGAACTTTATGATATCACTGTGGAGAACGTGTTAATGAGGCTCTTTGTACAAACATTTGTAGGTGAGGTGAAGAAATGGTTCAGAGTTTTATCGGCTGCACGTATCGCCACCTTGGCAGACCTACATAGAACATTCTTGAACCGCTGGGAAGTGAAAAAGAACCCTCTTCAAATTCTGTCCGAATATGAGCAAATCAAGAGAAATGCTGGTGAGTCAGTCCAAGATTATTGCATGAGATTCAATATAGTGTAAAATGAAATTCCAGATGATCTAAGGCCACCCGTGAAACTAGCCATGGTGAAATTCCCGGATGGTTTTGATGCTGATATGGCTTATCAATTGAGAGAAAGGGAACCGGCCACAATGGAAGACATGCAGAGAATTGCGGTCAGCGTTGAGGCGAACCTGCTGTCCAAAAGAGCTAGAGCGAAAGCAGAGAAGAAAACCATTGTGAAAGAAGAACCTTCTGCAATGGATCAGCTTCTCAAAAGGTAGAACAGATGCTTGAAAGGGTAAAACTTGACAAGCCAGAATCACAAGTGAGGAATCCTAACTTTCATGGTCAGCAGGAGCCACAGTATAGGATAAGACAGAGAGATCAACGAACTCAAGAGCAGACTGCACAACAGCCGGTACAAACACCTTTGCAGCAGAATTTTGTTCATGGACTAGAGTCAGACGAGGATGGGAATGTAATAGGCGAAGAAAACCATCTCTTTATTCTAGATGAGTTGCCTACTTACATTATCGAAGAAGAAGAATGTGCAGTGAATTCAGCTACCCACCAAGACACTGATTTTATTCTAGCTAGCGACAATGTGTTGGAAGAAGAATTAGAAGAATATCAAAGGGGGTATATGAATGCTCTGTCTGCACAACAAAAATGATATTCACTTAGAAACAGAGATGTGCTGGCCATACCAATTCAGAAAAAAAGGGAGGGTGAAAAAACAAAGAATGATTTATCAGCTACACAAAGAAAAGGAAAGGAAGCGGTTGGTCCAGAGAGCAGCAAATCAAAACTTGCAGAGCAATCACAGCAACCTGCCACCTCAAAGGAAGAGGAAAGGAAGGAGATCCCAGTCAAGGAGGTAGAAAAAACTCCCACTTTTAACCTAGAGAATGAGATTTCTAAGTTAAAGATATCCATCCCCTTGACTGAAATAATGAAGAACAACAGTTATAAAGGACAGATTTCTAAAATGTCGAATTGGGACCCAATGTCCGACATGGCAAATGTAGAAGAGGATCAGCCTGAAATGATTTTTGGACCAGCATCAAATGGCGGGTCTCGTGACAATGAGGTGCCCCCTTTCTACATCAGTTTGAGGTTGCATGATTTCATTTTACATAATGCCATGTTCGATTCCGGAGCTTCTCACAATCTCATGCCCAAGGCTATCATGGATAAGCTTGGTCTGGATATCACTCAACAATATCATGATCTCTATTCATTTGATTCCAGCAGAGTAAGATGTATAGGTCTCATCAAAGACTTGGTTGTGAGTTTGGATCAGCTTCCTATGAAAAATGTCCTGATGGATGTGGTGGTAGCAGATATTCCTCCAAGGTTTGGCATGCTTCTTTCCAAGTCTTGGGTGGAAAAATTGAAAGGGACACCGCAGCTGGATTTCTCCTATGCAACAATCCCAATGTTTGGACAAATGAGGAAGTTATATCGGGAACAAACGATGAAATATATGATCACAAGATCCCATTAACTATGTACATATAGATTTAGAGTCTTTTGTTTTGATTTCAGATAGTTTAAATGAGATAGAGAGTCAGATGGTAGAAGCAGATGACATTCCGGAAATAACAGAAAATTTCAGAGAAATCTTGAAGAGAGAAGGACAAGAAAAGCAGCAAAATATTGGGCAATCGGCTGAAAACGATGGACAACTAGCAGACGAAGCACGACAAACAGATTTTCAGCACTTACAGGAGGAGGAAGAAGGCTTGTGGACTATGGATTTCAATGGAGCATTAGGGAATGATGGTGCCGGTATTGGTATTTGGGTACATAGTCCTTTCTCCACCCCAAACAAAGTGCCTAGCAACATGAGAGTTTGCTCTTACAAGCTGGCCTTTGAATGTTCAAATAATGAAGCTGAATATGAAGCTCTGATTGCTGGCCTGAAGATTCTTAGAAAGCTAAATGAAAAAAGGATTTTGGTATATGGCGAGTCCGAGTTGGTAATAAAACAGGTCAGAGGTGAGTATCAAGCAAAACATCCTAGGATGCGGGCATATTGTAATATAGTTTTAGACATCTTGAAGTTATTTTCAGAATACACCTTGACATGTGTGCCTCGTATACAAAATAGTATTGTTGATGCTCTTGCCAAGGTAGCGAGCAACTTGAAGATCCCCATGAACTCCAGCAATATATTTGAAATCCATGTCAAGCACCGTCCAACCATTCCAGACAATCAGCAACATTGGCAAGTGTTTCAAGATGATGAGGAGATTAAAAATTTTCTGCTCAATAAAGGCAAGTTCGAGAAACCTCAATAGATGTGGAAAATGATGAAGACAAAGGGAATGATATAGATGAAGTGCAGATCAATCAAATGGACGTAATGCAGCTGAAGAATAACATCATTCCTAAAGGCTTGATACCTCTAGAAGAAATTTTTGATCAGGATGATGTAGCCTGCAAACCAACATTGCAGCCGACAGAAAAGGGTGTAGAAGAGGTCAACATCGGTACAACTGCCAATCCAAAGTTGGTAAAATTGTCTAAAGCACTGCCGCCAAAGATCAAAGACAAATATATCAGTTTGGTGGCTTCATTTGCAGATGTATTTGCTTGGGATTATTCTGATTTAAAGACCCATGATACAAATATCATTCAGCATACGATACCTATCAAGCCCAACCAAAAACCATTTAGACAAAAACTAAGGAGGAAAAATCCAAAGTTGCTGCCATCCATCGAAAAAGAGGTAAATAGGTTGTACAAATCAAGTATCATTGTGCCCATCAGATTTTTAGATTGGATATCTAACTTAGTGCCTGTACGTAAGAAGACTGGTGAGATCCGCCTATGCATTGATTTCAGAAATCTAAATAAGTTCTCATTGAAGGACAACTATCCGCTGCCCAAGATGGACCATATACTTCAGCGAGTAGTGGGGGCGTCTCGTATGTCGCTGCTTGATGGGTATTCCGGATATAACCAAATTTCCATCCATGAAGATGATAGAGACAAGACAGCATTCACCACTCCATGGGGAACCTTTCACTATGCCAAAATGCCATTCGGTTTAAAAAATGCAGGTGCCACATTTCAGCGGGCAATGGACTTGGCATTTGCGAATGAGAAGGAAGTGTTTTTGGTGGTGTACTTGGATGACTTGACGGTGTTTTCAAAGTCTGATGAAGAAGACATGCATCACCTGACAGTTGTTTTTCAAAAATGCCGGAAATATGGTCTACCGCTGAATCCTAAGAAGAGCTTGTTCGCCATGGAAGAAGGCAAATTACTTGGGCACATCATTTCAAAAGATGGAATTCGTATAGACCCAGTACGTGTGCAAGCAATTCAGCAAATCGATCTGCCCAGAAACAAAAAGGAAATACAATCATTCAATGGTAAGATGAATTTTCTGCATCGTTTTGTACCCAATCTTGCAGAACACTTGAAAGAAATGACCAACATTCTTAAAAAGGACAGCCAGGTGAAATGGACAGATGAGGCGGTAAAATCTTTCAACTTGATCAAATTGGCCCTTTCTTCAGCTCCAATTCTAGTAAGCCTGGACTATACTCAGGATTTCATAGTGTTTTCTTTTGCTTCGGAGCATACTATGGCAGCGGTATTATTGCAGAAGAGAGAGGGTCATGAAAGACCCATTGCATTTTTCAGCAAAGCTATAAGAGACACAGCTTTAAAGTATAACATCATTGAGAAGCAAGCCCTGGCCTTGGTGAAGGCATTGAAATATTTCCGGGTATATATCCTACATTCTCACATTCTGGCCTATGTTCCTAATACTGCTGTAAAAGATGTTTGGGTATAGACTGATCCAGAAGGGAGAAGAGGCAAATGGATTGCAGCCTTGCTAGAATATGATGTGGAGATAAAGCCTACAAAGCTGATCAAAGGACAGTGGTTGGCGAAGCTAATGACTGAATCAAATTTGCATGCATTGGACATAAATCGGATTGCTTCCCTGACCGATGATAATGAGGAAGGAACGTCAATTCAGGTATCCGAAATGTTTGCGCTGTCCCCATGGTATTCTGATATAATATATGTGCTGCAAAATCTATCACCACTGCCTGGCATGACTAGAAACAAAGCGAGAACACTCAAATTGAAGGCTGCAAAGTTTTGCATCTTAAATTCTGCACTATATTGGAAAGACCCCGGTGGCATTCTGTTAAATTGTCTGGTGGAAGAGGAGGCAAAAAATGTCATGGAGGATTTCCACGGCGGAGAATGTGGAGGTCATATTTTTTGGAAATCAACAACGAATAAGATTTTGAGAGCAGGATACTACTGGCCTACTTTGTTTGCCAATGTACATAAAATGGTCAAGCGCTATCATAAATGTCAGATTTTCGAGGGGAAACAAAAATTACAGCCTTTTCCACTTAAGCCTATTGAAGTGAGCGCTCCCTTCCAGCAGTGGGGATTAGATTTCATCGGGGAAATTCATCCCGCCTCTTCCGGACATCATAGGTGGATTCTTACAGCGATGGATGGAGGCAGCCCCTACCAGACAAGTGACAGGCACGGTAATCATTTCATTTCTCGAAAATAACATCTTGTCTCGCTTTGGTTGTCCCAACAAATTAATCGCTGATAATGCAACAACGTTTAAATAAAAAAGGATGGTAGAATTTTGTCATAAGTATCACATAATTTTGGGTCATTCAACCGCCTATCATCCGCAAGGCAATGGATTGGCAGAATCTTCAAATAAATCTTTGGTCAACATCATCAAGAAGCTGCTGGAAATAAATAAGAAGAGCTGGAACAAGAGGTTGGTTCATGTGCTTTGGGTAGATCGGATCACTCACAAAAAATCCATCGATATGTCACCATTTGAGCTTGTTTATGGAGTGGACACAGTATTTCCCGCTTCTCTTGCTACCCCGGTGATCAAACTCCTTCAGGAGGCTGGCAGTGAGGAAGATCCCATGCAGAGAAGGCTGAATCAAATGATCCACTTACAACAAACAAGAGAAGAAGTCTTCAAGAACACATCCAAATTGCAGGAGAAAATCAAGAAAATTTATGATAGAAAGGCAAAGATGGATAGATTTCACGTGGACGATGTAGTGCTGAAATGGGATGCAAGAAATGAGGAGAAAGGCAAGCATGGAAAGTTCGAAAATTTGTGGAAAGGTCCTTTCAAGATCGCAACATACAGGGGTCAGAATGCTTTCCTTCTAAAGGAAATAAGCAGAGAATATTGTCTTGGAGGGTCGATTAATGGTCGACTGCTCAAGCGGTATCACTGTTGACCTATGAACGCTGCTTCCACTGTCATTGTAAATACCATTTTTATTTCAGTTTGGTTTCACTATGTACAGTCAGTTTTTGAGTTATTCCAATTGTCAAGTTTGAGTCAATTTCTTGGTCACTCCAGTTTTGTAAATAAGTCAGAGTCTTGTGCTGTTTATCAAAATGATGACTCCATAGCCCAATGGACCAAGAGGCACTGTCTAGCTCCTCCAGAGATCTGCTATTCTTGGCACCTCCATAGGAGCTACCATCCCCCATTGGAGCCAATGTTAGAGCCGGTCTGGTCAGCCCTCCGTCAGAGATCAAAGCTCTTTATGCATTTCATTTTTAGGTGTCCCGCTTCATCCATTCAGCGGCATTCCACTAGGGACATGTTATGATCTGATGGAGAAAATAATGCTACTCATTTCCCCTCGTGTTGGGCCTCCGCTGGTTCAGGTCTTGGTCCAAAATCAATGAAATTCATGATAGTCAAGGTCTGGTCCTATTTTAGGATAGAGTCATTTTTTTTGGTTTGAGTCTAGAAATTCATCAGTTTGGTCTTTGAAAAAACATGTCCAGAAACAAGCCATGCAGGCCAGAGGGAGACCTTATACACCTACAGTGTAGAAAGCTTCATCATCACCGCAAGAGACATCGACTCTTCTTCAAAACTCTATTTTGAAGAAAAGTCAAGCAAGGTCAACTATGACAAAATTTTCCAGAAATCGACATTTTCAGATGCAGTCATGGATGTTAAAGCCAGAGGCCCAGTCACACAATCCCCGCAAAGGAATGCTAAAAATTTCATCAAGAGAGCCACAATTTCGAAGAAGAAATGGAAAAAACAGAGTGCTTTAAAAGTCAATAAAGTGGTGCAAAACTCAACATTAGAAAGTGGGTTTTTTAAAGAGGAAAAAATCAAATTAGTTTCTCTCAAGCCTATAAATACATATTGTGGCCCAAAAGCAAAGCCATTGTGCCATTGGGGACTTGGAAATACATTGCAAAAGGTGGGAGAGTGAGATTGGTGGGAATTTGAGTGAGTTGGTAGGTGATTTGGGAAGCGCGGCGCACACAAGCAGGAGCGCGGCGCACCCACCGCGCGTGACGCATACACAACCAGCTCGCTGTTGAAAGAATACACAGGCGCGACGCATATAAGGCGCACGACTCACTGGGAAGAGCGCTCGATGCACACAGTCCAGCAGCTCACAGACAATGCAAAACCGTTTCAAATCTTTGTGAAAGCGATCAAATCACGAGGTAGGCCTTTGACACCTCTCCTCCAATCAACTTGGTCAATGTTTAGCTGTTTCTAAGACGTCAAGTGAGATCCAAAACATATTGGCCATCCATGCCAATCATCCTCAAAGCAAAAGTGATAATGGGGGTTTGTAAATTTGAAGAATCCACCAAGGTTTTGTTTCCCCTCTCCTCTTCCTCTCACTCCTCATCGTCTTCACTTCCATATCCCCCACATCTACTAAGAAAACCCCTTAGAAACCTCCACTAAGACCCATCCCCTATTTTCCAAGCAAACTGTTTCATTTGACTGCGCGCTACGCACACACAATGTGGCGTGGTGGACTCAGGCCGTGCGGTGCACTGGGAGCCCGGCCACAATGTTAACTTCACACTGGCGCAGCGCATACTTGATGCACGACGCACTGGGCAAAGCCCGCGGCGCACAGGCTTGTGAGCCTAAAAAAGGCACCAAATCTCTCAAATTTTTGTAAATTTGGCTCTCAACATTGCAAAATTGCCCCATAAACCACCTCATCATTGATCCTTAAATTCAAGGAAAAATATATCTTGGTGGCCATGACATCAATGAAAAACTTCTATCAAGCAAACACAAAATGACGCAAAGAATGGCAAATAGCTAGGGTTTTGCTACAGTAACTTAATTATCAATTATGCTCCTACCCTACCTTTGTCAGCTAATCCCTTGGGAGCATTCTCCCCTAATGGTTACCCTAGCTACAGTGCAATCCTATCCCTTTGTCCCCTTACTCATATAGCTCAAGAGTGCCTTAACCCTACCTCACCAAAACCACACCCCAAACACTCCCAAATCCCTGATAAATTTCCCCTCTAAACCCCTATCCCTATTTCATCATTCCCCTCCCGATACTCCCTATTTTATTGCCCCCTTGGTGGCAGATTTGTAGAGCATCTATCAGTTCAGTGGATTCAGAGGGCAGCAAAGAAATTCAAAGTACAAACAGCAGTAATGGCCTTGGAAACTTCATCAGATTATGAAGGGGAAACCCAAAGTGATACAACTTCAGGAGAACAGGCTCCCCGGAGACCTAGGAGTGGCAGACATGTCAAGGATGAACCAAACACCCTCACGGAGTTGCAGGCATGCCCTCTTGCTATGTCTTATTTCTAGCACTTAGCATGTTTCGAATTTTTCAGAGGGTGGCAAATGTTAGAATTCATCATGAGTTGGCCCGCCTCTTTGCACTTCACCTACATGGAGAACAGTCTATCTTGGCAGGGGTCACTTTCACATTGACACCCAAAACCATATCAGTGGCAACAGGCATACCGAATGTTGGAGAACAGTGGCATAAGAAGATGAAGGTGGAGAGGGAACTTTATGAGCCTTACATAAAAGCCAGTTGTTTGAGAAAGCTCACGAGAGTTTTCCCATTCAGATTTCTGAGAGATGATTATGCTCCGCTCATGAGATTGATCATGAAATACTTCAGTTGTGAGGGGAGGTTTTCTTGCCTTTATGCCTATCACATCAGGTTACTCATGCACTTCACCAGGGTGCGTATGATGAACCTCCTATTTTTCATTTGTGGGAACATAGAGAGGATGAGAAAATTCATGCAGCACAAGACCCCTCGACAGCAGCTCAACAACGTATATCACTTTGCTCTTATCCAGATTTTGGTGGACCATCAGTTGGGATTGTAGGGCATTGCTTGGGAGGAATTCATCTCTCGTGACTTCTTCAGCGCTCCACAGGTAGTATCAGAGGCAAAACATGAGATAGGGGGTACTTCTCATCAGCATGAGCACCATGAGACCACTGTGGTGCCATTTTCCATCACATATCAGAGAGGCTATCCGAAAGGCACTAGGCCTTTGTTTGCAGCAGTAAAGCGAGCGTTATCTCCACTTGGGGTGGAAGGGGCCTCGCTTTCGGCATCGACGACACAAGAACAGGACAGAGGTAAGGAGCCAATGCATGAGGAGGGGTCTTCAGGTGAGCCATCAGGTGCTCAAGGGACCGGTGTCATCCTCATTCCGGATGAAGAGACAGAGGCAGAAAATGCCAAACATAGGATGATTATTCAGGAGTAGGACACATAAATCAAAGACTTGATACTCAATTTCAAGAGGTCCAGATGGGTCATCAAATATCTGGAGCAGAGGAACAAACAGCTGGAAGACCAGCATGTGATCATGGAACTGCAGAACATCCGTGAGGATCGCCTAACTACCCAGCAGAGGAGGATTGAATTCACTTCATTGGAGCAACAGGTTATGGATGATCATGAGTTTGTTCTTGAGAGAGTCAACATGCACCTGGAAAACATGTTGGACAAGGCCGAAAAAGACAAGACACTGCTGAGACACATGGCTCGTCATTACAGGGCACGTAACTTGAGTTTGAGAGCCCGAATAAGGAGTTTGAAAGCAAAACTGAGGAAAGCCACAAAAAGGGAAAAAAGGGAAAAAGAGCAATATAGGCTCAGGATCTTGGATGAGGTTTCCTTGACTCAGCAAAGCACCCCATAGAGGACTTCTAGCCTAAATCTCAAGAAATTTGGGCAAATTTTGGTCACAGGGAAATTTTTAGGCGAAAAACAAGGATTTTCTCCCTATGCGTCGTGCACCCTGCGCGGCACTAAAATTCTAGCACTCCAATCGAGAAAAGGTTTGCATTTTTGGATTTAGCATCGAAAAATACATCTACTGGTGTCCGGGCTAGAAATTTTGATAAGTTTTGGGTCTCCTAAAGGTCAACAAATACCCAAAAATGGCCTTTCTGCCACTTTTTGGACACACAGAAAGCAGTCTTGGGAGAATGAATATTTAGAGGGGAAAATGAGCTTAAAATTCAGAAATTCCAGTGGGGTTAGAAAGTAGACAGGCCAAGATTTCCAACAAGCCCACTTGGGCACATTTTAGACATCTGCAAGTGCCCCAAAACAGGCCCCAAAGTAACGTGACACACAGAGAAAATGGCGCGGCGCACAGAGAAAAAATTGCCAATTTGCTCCCGTTTCACGAAATTTCGGGTCGCGACTTCTCCAAGTTGGTCTGGCCATCTACACTTCAGTTTCTTTTTTGGCACCAAAAGTGGCATTTAAAGAGTTTTCTCTCCAGATGGGCATCCATCCAAGTGGCAAAAGAATGCAAAGGGTCACCCCAGCCAAATGCCATGCTTGAGAGCACTGCACCTGTAGCTGATGGTTGGCTC
>APFE030387339.1:0-19944 GCA_000404065.3 Pinus taeda
TTACACTATTTTGTAACACTATTATACTAATCATTATCACTATTTAATTCATGTTATTACTATATTGTTTGTTTGTTTAATGTTTTATATTTTAGTATTTTGTAACACTATTATCCTAATCATTATCATTATTTAATTCATCTTATTACTATATTAATAATATTAATTCATGTTACTATTATATTGTTTGTTTTTTTTACGTTTTATGTTTTACTGTTATGGTACACTGTTTTGTAACACTATTATACTAATAATTATCATTATTAAATTTATGTTATTACTATATTAATAATTTTAATTCATGTTATTGCTATATGCTTTGTTTGTTTTATGTTTTACGTTTTAGTATTTTGTAGCACTATTTTGTAACACTATTATACAAATCATTATCATTATTTAATTTATGTTATTACTGTATTAATAATTTTAATTTCATGTTATTACTATATTAATAATTTTAACTCATGTTGTTACTATGATGTTTGTTTGTTTTACGTTTTATGTTCTACTAATTTGTAACACTATTATACTAATCATTATCATTATTTAACTCATGTTATTACTATATTAATACTTTTAATTTATGTTATTACTTTATTAATAATTTTAATTCATCTTATTGTTACAGACAGTAGATTTTTTGTTATGGCGGAAACTTTCTTATGGCTCTGTTTGAAGTTTGGTTGTCGCTCTGGCGAGTTGGCTGTTCAGGTGGGAGTGGAAGAGGGAAGCTCTGAGGGCAGAATTCCCACCCTTGAGTCTTTCCCCTGTTTCATTAACGATGTGTGTGAGCATTCGACCAGAGTTCACCTGCAGGTGGAAGTCGAGAAACGGAACCAACGCGGTTTCATTCTCTTTGACACTCTTTCTGCTCGCAGAAGGCACCAGGCCTTCAAGTTTTTTCTGGAATCAGTATGGCTCCGCGTGGAGGGTATCGCAGGCCTCGCAGGGGCGGTAATTCTGGCCAGAGCCGAACCAGGGACAGCTGCACTTCAAGCCCGAGGCGTATTACTCCTCTAGCATGTGCATCGCCTCCCTCGGGTGATTCGGGTGATTCGGCTTCCTCTGCGACGGATTTGAACAACGAAGTGCAGACGGCGACCTTTTATTATCGCCGCAAGAGGGACAAACCAGTTGTGAAAGCCATGATTACAGTAATTTTCGCTGAGGAGGATGAGGCGGAAGGAAATTGGCAAGCGGATATGAAGGAAAAGACGCCCCCCTCCTCAGACAGCACTTCCAAGATGAACGACATCTCTTACAGTCCAGAACCTCAGAGCAAGATGGATGAAGACAGCACCTATGGATACTCAGCAGAGTAAGCGGAGGCTTTACAAGAAATTACCAGTCTCAAGGGGAAGGAACCCATGGTTAGTACAGAAGGTCTTCCAAAGGCTCTACAGGAAGCTCATATCGACCAGCCCCCCTCTCCTCCGAGTAAGGTGAGGCCTGTAGAGTCGGAAGACACCTTCGATTACACTTTGTACCTCAAATTACCTCCGGGCATCGAGCGTATTGAAGACATTCCGGCTGGCATGGAAGTTTCCTGGGAATGGGACCCGGTTCGCACAGCAGAGGACCACCAGAAGCGAGAGCTGGAGCAAGCAGTGGAGGAGCGCAAGAAGCAGGGCAACTAATTGCAAGTGCGGTTTTGGGTAAGCCTGTTATCAGGCGAAAGCTGTATTTTCCTTTTTGCCTATTTTTTGGTCTGGTGGCCCGAAGCAATTATGAAATTGCTGGCCACAATATTGGGTTTTTGTAATGGGTCACGGGGTCTGGGATGATGTTCCAGTTTTTGTTACAGGTCAATGCCAGTCAATGTATGTCTTGGTCAGTCTATGTCACAACACTTATCCTTGTTGTTGGTTTTTTGTAAGCTTGAATATGCAGACAAGCAAGATAGAGGATGTCAGTTTTGCCAGAGAGCTGATCACTCGCTCTCAGAGGTTCTCACCTCCTGTACATACTTTTTTGGTTTTTTAATATAATTAGCATAGCCTTTACTCAGCAAAAAAAATAATTTTATTACTATATTGTTTGTTTGTTTTCTATTTTATGTTTTACTATCTTGTAACACTATTATACTAATCATTATCATTATTTAATTCATGTTATTACTATATTAATAATTTTAATTCATTTTCTTACTATATTGTTTTTTTGTTTTATGTTTTTTGTTTTACTATATTGTAACACTATTTTGTAAAACTATATATGTTTAATGTTTTACTATATTGTAAGACTATTTTGTAAATATATTTATGTTTTATGTGTTACTTTTAACACTATTTTGTAAGATTATTATAGTAATCGTTAAAATTATTTAATTCATGTTAGTACTATATTATTTGTTTGTTTTATGTTTTATGTTTTACTATTATATAACACTATTATACTACTCATTATCATTATTTAATTCATGTTATTACTATATTGTTTGTTTGTTTTGTTTTATGTTTTACTATTTTGTAACACTATTATACTAATAATTATCATCCTTTAACCCATGCTATTACTATATTAATAATCTTAATTCATTATCATCATTTAATTCATGTTATTATTATATTGATAATTTTAATTCATGTTTTTACTATATTGTTTGTTTCTTTTATGTTTTATGTTTTACTATATTGTAACCCTATTTTGTAAAACTATTTATGTTTAATGTTTTACTATATGGTAAGACTATTTTGTAACGATATTTATGTTTTATGTGTTACTTTTAACACTATTTTGTAAGATTATTATAGTAATCGTTAAAATTATTTAATTCATGTTACCACTATATTGTTTGTTTTATGTTTTATGTTTTACTATTATGTTTTACTATTATACTAATCATTATCATTATTTAATTCATGTTATTACTATATTAATAATTTTGATTCATTTTATTACTATATTGTTTGTTTTGTTTATGTATTATGTTTTACTCTTTTGTAGAACTATTATACTAATCATTATCATTATTTAATTCATGTTATTACTATATTGTTTGATTGTTTGTCTGTTTTATGTTTTAATATAATGTAACACTATTTTGTAACACTATTATACTAAAAATTATAATTAATTAATTCATGTTATTACTATATTAATAATTTTAATTTATGTTCTTACTATATTATTGTTTTGTTTTAGGTTTTATGTTCTACTATTTTGTAACACTGTTCTGGTAATCATTACCATCATTTAATTCATTTTATTATTATATTAATAATTTTAATTCATGTTTTTACTATATTGTTTGTTTGTTTTAAGTTTTATGTTTTACTATATTGTAACACTATTTTGTAAAACTATATATGTTTAATGTTTTACTATATTGTAAGACTATTTTGTAAATATATTTATGTTTTATGTGTTACTTTTAACACTATTTTGTAAGATTATTATAGTAATCGTTAAAATTATTTAATTCATGTTAGTACTATATTATTTGTTTGTTTTATGTTTTATGTTTTACTATTATATAACACTATTATACTACTCATTATCATTATTTAATTCATGTTATTACTATATTGTTTGTTTGTTTTGTTTTATGTTTTACTATTTTGTAACACTATTATACTAATAATTATCATCCTTTAACCCATGCTATTACTATATTAATAATCTTAATTCATTATCATCATTTAATTCATGTTATTATTATATTGATAATTTTAATTCATGTTTTTACTATATTGTTTGTTTCTTTTATGTTTTATGTTTTACTATATTGTAACCCTATTTTGTAAAACTATTTATGTTTAATGTTTTACTATATTGTAAGACTATTTTGTAACGATATTTATGTTTTATGTGTTACTTTTAACACTATTTTGTAAGATTATTATAGTAATCGTTAAAATTATTTAATTCATGTTACCACTATATTGTTTGTTTTATGTTTTATGTTTTACTATTATGTTTTACTATTATACTAATCATTATCATTATTTAATTCATGTTATTACTATATTAATAATTTTGATTCATTTTATTACTATATTGTTTGTTTTGTTTATGTATTATGTTTTACTCTTTTGTAGAACTATTATACTAATCATTATCATTATTTAATTCATGTTATTACTATATTGTTTGATTGTTTGTCTGTTTTATGTTTTAATATAATGTAACACTATTTTGTAACACTATTATACTAAAAATTATAATTAATTAATTCATGTTATTACTATATTAATAATTTTAATTTATGTTCTTACTATATTATTGTTTTGTTTTAGGTTTTATGTTCTACTATTTTGTAACACTGTTCTGGTAATCATTACCATCATTTAATTCATTTTATTATTATATTAATAATTTTAATTCATGTTATTACTCTATTGTCTATTTTTTATGTTTTATGTTTTACTATATTGTAATACTATTTTGTAAAACTATTTATGTTTAATGTTTTACTATATTGTAACACTAATTTGAAACAATATTTATGTTTTATGTTTTAATATTTTTTAGGACTATTTTGTAAGATTATTATACTAATCATTAAAATTATTAATTCATGTTACTACTATATTGTTTGTTTATTTTATGTTTTATGTTTTACTATGATGTAACACTATTTTGTAACACTATTATACTAATCATTATCATTATCTAATTCAAGTTATTACTATATTGTTTGTTTGTTTTGTTTTATGTTTTACTATTTTGTAACACTATTATACTAATAATTATCATCCTTTAACTCATGCTATTACTCTATTAATAATTTAATTCATTTTCTTACTATATTATTTTTTTTTTATGTTTTATGTTTTATGTTTTACTATTTTCTAACACTGTTTTGTAAGACTATTATACTAATCGTTATAATTATTTAATTCATGTTATTACTATATTAAGAATTTTAATTCATGTTAGTACTATATTATTTCTTTGTTTTATGCTTTATGTTCTACTATTACGTTACACTATTTTGTAACACCATTATACTAATCATTATCATTATTTAGTTCATGTTATTACTATATTGTTTGTTTATTTTATGGTTTATATTTTACGATTGTGTAACACTATTATACTAATCATTATCATTACATAATTCATGTTATTACTATATTAATAATTTTAAGTAATGTTATTACTATATTGTTCGTTTATTTTATGTATTATGTTTTACTATATTATAACACTATTTTGTAACACTATTTTGTAACACTATTCTGTAACAGTATTATACTAATGATTGTCATTATTTAATTCATGTTATTACTATATTGTTTGGTTGTTTTATGTTTTACTATTTTACTCTTTTGTAATGTTATTACTATATTAATAATTTTAATTCATGTTATTACTATATTAATTAGTTCAATTCATGGTATTACTATATTGTTTGTTTGTTTTATGTTTTACGTTTTACTATTTTGTAACACCATTTTGTAATGCTTTTATACAAATCATTATCATTATTTAATTCATGTTATTAGTTTTCTCTAAAAGGCGATGACGAGACGCTCTGACTGAGAACGCTAGGGTTTGCAGGGTGTCGGCGCTTCGGAGAAGCGTTTTGGATCAGCGAAGGTCAGGGATCGAGCAGGAGACCCCATACGGATTGGTGAGTTTTTTGTGTAAAAGGAATCAAGTCAGCGAAGAACAGAGTGATCGATTTATCCTGACGGAACCCATGGAAGGTACCACGGGGAGGGGAGAGATGCCCTCCTTTAAAAACGTAGTGGCCGGGGAATCCAGTGGGGGTAGCAGAGCAAATCCACAGAAGGACAACGCTGAAGATATTCCGGTACTGGGCAATCGATGTCAAACGAAAATGGGGGGAAGATGTCTTCCAAGGGCCCAGAAACGTCCAAGGTATGTGATTCCAAACAACAAACTGGAAGATTATAGAACCTATATGAAAGACCATGCTTTAATCTGTAAGTTCATAGGGTTTTGGCCTTCTGAGAGGGATTTAGTAAAATGGATTCAATTGAGATGGAAACCAAAAGGGCATATCGATCTGAAATTGGGAGCAAAGGGTTTCTTTACGGTCATTTTTGTGAATCTAGAGGATAAGGAAAGAATCTTCGAAGAGGGACCATATTTTATGAATAATGCAGGGTTATTCATGAGACACTGGGAGGAAAGGTACAACCCGGATGCAGAAAAACTGCTTGCTGCTCCCGTTTGGGTTCATTTGTTCGGATTCCCTTCAGAATTCTGGAATCCTGAAATTCTCGAAGGAATCGGCAACTCAATAGGGGCGTTTGTCAAAGTCACAGAATAAACCAAAAGGGGTAAATTTACCTCATATGCAAGGATCTGCGTATATATGAATATAGCAGAACCTTTGCCTGAATTTGTGGAAGTTGAATACCACGACGAAATCTGGAAACAACCTTTAGACTACGAGCACATTCCCTTTCGGTGTCGGAAGTGCCACGAATATGGTCATCTGTTTAGAGAATGCCCCCAGAATAGGGAAGGAGAGCTACAGAGAATAATGGAAGAAGAGCAAAGAAAATCAACGGCAGCTGAGACAGAAGAGAGGGGGTTCAAGGAAGTCCACATGAGACAGAAGACATGGACCGAGGGACAAAAAGAGCAAACAAAAGGTAAAAACATCCCAGTGGAAAATCAAAATAAATTCCAAGCCCTCCAAGACGAGGAAGAGGAAACCGAAGGAGATGAACAGGAAGAACCGGTTGGGGAGGCAGACCCGATGGAAATCTCAACGGATACCCTAGGCAAATCCAACAACCAAACGAAAGAATCTGAAGTTGAAATGGGAGAGCACCAGGATAAACCAGAAGAGCAACCTAAACAAGGGTCAGACAAACAGAAAGAGATTGGGACTGAAGAAGAATGCATAATGAAAAAACTCTTGCAAGAATGGTGACATCTTGATGAGAGATTTATCCTGGAAATCCAAAAATAGAAGTACAAAGAGGCTTATAAAAAATTTAAGGAGAAGAAAGGAGGTTTGGCGGAGACTGGACCGGATCAATCCGAAGCGCCAGTGTCTCAGACAGTAGGACTGGACGAACATGGCAAAGGAGGGAGGAAAAGAGGGAGGAAACCCATGAATGAGACGATCCAAACAGTAGGAGAAACTCTTGTAAATTCCGGAAAAGTAATACCTTTGTCTGAGGTATTTCATCCACCTCCTAAAAAGTTGTAAATGATCATTACAAGCTGGAATATAAGGGGCATTAATAGTAGAGGGAAGCAGAGGTACTTGAAGGAGAGGTTGAAGAAAGATAAACCGAGCATAATGTTGATTCAAGAAACTAAAATGAGTCAAAAGCAGATACAGGAAATTTTGGATAAATCCAAAACAAAATTTGAAGTTATGGCCCAAGACGCGGAGGGATCAGCAGGCGGTTTAGCGATACTATGGAACCCAGAGGAGGTCATTATCGAAAATTGGATCAGTCTGCCCAGAATCCTGTCTGGAGTGTGTAGGATAGTAGGAACGAAGGAAAGAATACTCATCTCCGGAGTGTATGGCCCCCATCTACCCAAAGGACGAAAAGAGTTTATGAGGAATATCCAGGCTGTAAGAAAACTAATCCCAGAGGATTTATGGATAGTAGGCGGGGACTTCAATTTAATCCGGGATCTAGGAGAAAAACGAGGAGGCATCAAGAGACAGTACCCAAGTATGGATGAATTCAATGATCTCATAGCAAATCTGAGGCTAGTAGATACCCCAAATTCAAATGGGGTATTCACCTGGAACAATAGGCGGGGCGGTAGGAATCAGATTGCTTCAAAGCTGGATAGATTCCTCCAATCTGAGCAAGTTCTGAATAAAGATGTTTTCATTGAGGCCAAAATCCTCTCGGGCTTAGGATCTGATCACTGGCCGATTGGTCTGGAAATTGACATCAAAAAAATCAAAAGCAAGAAACCTTTCCGTTTTGAATCCTTTTGGCTGAGAAACCCGGATTTCATTAATAAATTGGAAGAATGGTGGATACAAAGCCAAGTCAGAGGACAATGCAAAATGCATACTTTCCAATTAAGACTTAATGAAATAAAACATAAAATTAGAAAATGGAATAAGGATGATTTTGGTAATATCTTCGAGGAAAAAAAAAAAATTGAAAAGGCAATGGAGGAGATACAGCAGCAAATTATCCTGGAGGGAAGAGATGAAGAAAAGTGCAAGGAAGAGAGAAGATTATTAAGCCAGCTGGAGGAAAGGAGAAAATAGGAGATCCTATGGAGATAGAAGTCTAGAATAAATTGGTTGCGGGAAGGAGAGAGGAATACTAAATTCTTTCATCAAGCAATGATTCAACACAGGCAACGGAACCGAATCTTCTCAATTAAAAGTGAAACAGGAGAAAAAGTAATAGAACAAGAGGGAATAGAACAAGTCCTAAGTGACTATCATAAGGGGATCCTTACTGAATCCCAGGATGACAGAGGGGGAGCAATCAATCAAATCTGCAAGGAAATTCCAAAGATGATCATAGAGGAGCAGAACAAAGGACTCATGCGCGCAACAACTCTAGCAGAAGTAGAAGAGGTAATTATGAGCATGAAGAAAGGAAAAGCACCGGGTCCGGATGGCTTTAAGGCTGAATTCTATCAAGCTGGCTGGCAGTTTCTTGGACAGGACATCCTGGAAGTAGTCGAAGAATCCCGGGTAAAGCAAAGAATGTTGTCAGGTATGAATGCCACCTTTATAGCTTTAATTCCTAAAAATAATAACTCTGAAGAAGCTCAAGGATTTCGGCCCATTGCTCTGTGCAATGTTATTTATAAAATAATTGCAACACTGGTGGAAAAAAGATTGAAACCGCTCCTCCCAAGCATTATCGCCCCTGAACAAACGGGTTTTGTTGAAGGAAGGAAAATTCTCGATGGTTTAGTGGTGGCCCAATAAATGATTCACTCCCTCAATCAACATAAGAGGAAAGGAATGATGATTAAGCTGGATCTCTCAAAGGCATATGATCGCCTGAACTGGAGATATCTCTGTGCGGTGTTGGAAGCTTACGGTTTTGAAAAGAGATGGATTGAATGGATTTTCAGTATGGTCTCCACCCCTTTGTTCTCAATATTGGTCAACGGTAATCCTTCAAAACCCTTTAACGCCTCTAGGGGGATAAGGCAAGGTGATCCATTATCACCCTTTCTTTTTGTTCTGGCAGCAGATGGTCTTGGGCGAATCATAAAAAGAGAATCTAGGAGAAATAAGCTCAAAGGCTTAAAGCTTTGGGGAAACAATTTAGCCATCACACATCAACAATTTGTTGATGATATCATGCTATTCGGAGAAGTTAGCCTCAGGGAAGTCAGAATAATCAAGGAAGTTTTGGAGGTCTTTTCGGAAGCGTCTGGCATGGAGATCAATAAGGATAAATCATGTACTTTCATTTTTAATACCCCGGAGGCAATAAAAACCCATCTCACAAGAACATTGGGATTCAAACAAGGAGAACTTCCTACAAAGTATCTAGGCAATCAACTGGACATCCACCCAACACGCATGAAGAATTGGCAGGAGGTCATTGACAAAATAAAGAGGAGGTTATCAAACTGGGCGTTCCGATCTCTGAACATCGCCAGTCGCATAGTCCTTCTAAAGGCAGTTCTCCAATCAATTCCAGTATATACCCTGTCCATAAGAGCTTCTTCGAAAGGCATTTGTGCAAAACTCAGGGAGATTTTTGGAAAGTTCATATGGGGAGGACCAGATCAACAGAAGAAATGGGCCCTCGTTTGTTAGACAAATCTGATCCAAAGGAAGGAAGAAGGAGGTTTGGGAGTGAGGGATCCGGAAACTTTAAATAAGGTTCTTGGAGCTAAATTATGGTGGAGTTGGCTGCAAGGAGGGACAAATGTATGGAAGAAGATTTGGGAATACAAATATAACATGCCGGAGCAAACAGAGGAAAAACTGAGAATCCAAAACACCCCAAACGGGTCATCAATTTGGAACCTGGCTAGCCAGAACAGAGATTTGATTGAGCAGCATGCTTTCTGGGAGATTCGGGGGGGAGAGAAAGCTAATTTTTGGGAAGAAGGATGGCAGCAAAAAAGAAAGATGAATGAAATACAAACCCTTCAAGAATTGCAACAGAGAGCTCAGAGGCTGGGGATGAATAAGGTAAAGGACTACTGGATGGAAGAAGAGAACATGGAAATTTGGAGAAAGTGGAAAAAGCCGGGAGAATGGATTGATAACATAAATAGGGAAATAGAGGAAGATTACCTCAGAGAAATGGATCTCAGAAAAATACGAAACAGGACTGGCGAGGACATCCTCAGATGGGGCAAAACAATGAGAGGGTCTTTCATAGTAAAGGAAGCCTACTTCCTGACTACAAGGCAGAATCAGGAGGAAGAAGATCAAAATTGGAAGAAGTTATGGGATGGGAAATGGTGGCCAAAAGTTACAATCTTTGCCTGGCTGGTCAGCAAAGGAAAGATTTTAACATGGGATAAAACTGTAAAGAGAGGTTTTCAAGGCCCGTCAAGATGTAGCCTATGTAATAGAGATGCAGAGAATCAAGAACATCTTCTAAATACGTGTCCTTTCACAGAAAACATTTTGGAAAAGATCAGAGGTTTTTTTGGCAGAACAATGAGAGACCAGACAAACATTCGGTTGACCATAGGACAATGGGGAACAGGACAGTTCCAAAGTAAAGTGGTCAGACGAATATGGAGCATAGAAGTTGGCTTTGTAATCTGGTTCATATGGAAGGAACGCAATAAAATAATTTTTAGGGGGCAAAACAGTAGGTCAGAAAAGGTCTGGGAAGAGATAAGTAAAGCAATCAGGGAGACTGTGCTTTCCGACAGCTGGGATGAGGAAGATTGGAAGATGGACCAACAGGAAGGAAGAATAGCCTCATTGCTAAACATAGAATTCAGTCTGATCTATCCAAGAAAAGAGAAACAAAGAAAGCCGCAGGTTCAAGTTCCAAATCGTTTTATCTACCCCGGGATCCACTCCATTAAACTAAATTTTGATGGAGCTTCGAAGGGTAACCCAGGTCCGGCAGGTCTTGGAGGTATCTTCCAGGATGGAGCAAGGAAAACCAGATGGGTTTTTGCTGAATGGGGAGGAGAGATGACGAACAATGAAGCTGAACTTTGGGCTGTTCATGAAGGCCTGAGTATAGCTGTTCGAAATAGGTACCTGAACCTGGAAATTGAAGGGGACTCACAACTCACGATAGAAATGCTGCGGAAACTCAAGGATGGGCAGAGGTGGGACAAAGTCACTAAAAGTTGGAGGACAACAGCCATCATCAAAGACATTGAGGGATTGCTAAACAAGATTGATTATAAAATCATCAATCATATCCGATGTGATGGGAACAAAGCGGCGGATTACCTCGCAAACTGGGGTAGCAAGGAAGCAGGCAGTAAACTGGATAGAAGGTGGTCTTCTTTGGAGAGGGATCACAGTTGGGACGGCCTTAAAACAATTTTACACCAGGATCATGAAGAAGCATCCAAGCTTTCTACAGGAGGAAACTGATCGCCCGATCGTGCTGGATGAGCTGGCAAAGAGGACTATGAGGTCTCGGTGGCGCACGAAGCCGGTCACTGTCGAAGGCGATCAAGGCATGAGTGCAATAGGTAAGTGGAGCGGCCGACAGAGGGGTGCAGATCATCGTTTCAGTAGAGCAGGTGGTCTGTATAATGGACATGACGGAAGGGCGACGAGGTGGCTACTCCATCATGCTGTGGGTCTCAGGATTATATGCAACGACAGCTCCGGTAATGATAACAAAGATCAGACGCATTCAAAGCACGAAGGAAGGCGACGTGATATATGTTATAAGGATTGCAAGACACCTGCTGGCAGATACCCTGAGAGCTGGTGCAGTCTGGAGGATAGAGTAAGGAAAGAGGGCGGCGTAGATTACAAGAGAAGGAGGCTAATGGAGATGGAAGGAAGTGGGAGCGTGAGACGAGGGATGCGCAGGGGAGGGCCTGAAGACCAGCGCAATCCCGCAGCTGACATGAAGGGAAAACGAAAAATGGAGGATGCAGGAAAGTAGGAAGTACAGTTTCTAGAGATATCTGACGAGGACAGCGAGGAGAGGCAGGGAATTCAGGAAGAGGAGGCATGGAAAATGCGCTGGAAAATATTACCAGAGAAGGATAGCGAGGATGCAGAGGAAGGCACAAGTCGCTCCACAAGAAGAGGAAGGGGAGGCCCGCGCGGCAGAGGCAGAGGAGGCAGAGGCTGAAGGGGTCGTGGCGGACGCCGAAGAAAGGACCCAGCGGTGAGAAGAGGTAGGAGGGGGCGGCAATGCAGCCCAACCCTGGAGGCGGAATCTGAGCTAGATGCAGGAAACGGTGGACGGTGGACAAGACAAACAATTGCAGACAGAATCAGAATTGCTGAGCAAGAATATAGGGAGCATTCTAACCCCAAGATCAGAAGGATTATGGAGCATTGGGAAGAAGAAGCAATCCAAGCTCAATCTGAAGAAGAGATGGATGATTGGATTGCTACTATGCCTGATCCTGGCCACACCAGAGGGAGAATGACCCTCTACAAGCAGTCCCTCCACTTGTATTGGGTCATGAAAAAGCTTATGGCAAAAGCCTTAGAGCAGGTAGCCAAAGAGATGGCAGAGATGGTTCAGAATCTCCCCAATGTGAAAAAGGAATTGAAGGACATAGTTATAACCATGCTTCTGCAAGAAAAAGGACTGGAGGATCTGCAGCAACAGCTCGTGGAAAGCGGAGTGTTGGTGAAAAAGGAAAAAGTCCAGCAAGCTGAGCCTGATAAGTAGTGATCAAAAGCTTACTTTACTATTTTTGAGACCTGTCCCATTTTTTGTTTTGCTGTAGGCATGAATTTTGTAACTGTTTTTATCTATCGAAAGCAGGATATAGGCAATAGTATGGAAATAGAAACAGTTTCTGGACATGAAGTATGGTTTGAACAGCCGGATAATTTAATTTTTGTTTTGTTGTGAAAACTTTGCGTGGTCAAGATACCCGGTTTCCCTCCGGGGCGGGGTGAGACCACCATGATTTCTGTAAATACTGTTTTATGTTAATAGAAAAGGACCTACTCAGCTTACAAAAAAAATAAAAAATTAGTTCATGGTATTGCTATATTGTTTGTTTGTTTTATGTTTTATGTTTTACTATATTGTAACAGTAGTTTGTAACACTGTTATACTAATGATTATCATTATTTAATTCATGTTATTACTATATCGTGCTGGAAATAATACTGAGAGGGGGGGGGGGGGAATCAGTATTATCAGATCAGATAAAACTTTTCAATTTCATACTCAGATTCATATACGCTACTTCAATTAAGTGAACCAGCGTATACACACGACTGTGTCTAACGAAACTAGCGTATACCCAGAGATCTTATAATTCAGTTAGCTTAGTGAATGCATCAGAACATTATTAAGCATATTAACAGTAAACAGGTGCAGTATAACAGAACAGGACATTACACAAGAGCCACACACATGAACACCATGATATAAGGTGGAAACCCAATGTGGGTGAAAACCACCTGCTGCAATTTGTTTCTTTCTTCCTTAATGAGAAACTTCTTTTACAATATACTGGTGCAGTCCTTTACCAGTATGCAGGCTACAACATGCAGAGGGCTACAACCCTCTCTCGTTTTCCAACTACTTCTGGAAGGGAGCTACAACCCCCTCAACTCTTGTACTAGCTGATCCATTTACTAGTACGTAGGTGCTGACCCTACAATCTTCAGGGACCACGTTTCATCAATTTTCAGACTGGATCCAAGAGTATAAAACAAACATTACTGCAATACAATCATCAACTTAAACTTGCATCATAATTCATTAAACAACCCAATACTGAATCACTGAAACCCTGTCATTAAGAACACAGAACCCAAACCAGAGACCAGAACTCTGCAACAACCACCAAAATCAGCAGCAACCTGAGATATCAAACCTTATCATGAATACGCTACTACACTGTACCAAAACCGCGTGTATACGCACTTTCTCCAAAGGAAACCCGCGTACAGATCTAGAAATGATTACTTATGCCTTCACTGTCAGATCCGACCCTTGCCAAACTTCCCGAACAGACAACCAGCAATACCAGATCCTCTCACTTCGTCAGACACCCCAATTGCACACTCTTTGCCTAATGATCTTCTCCTTATATAGCCTTAGGCCTTGCTCAATACCATGGTCCAAAACCATAACAAACCAATACCATCAACTTCGAAACTAGGGATCAACACGTCCGTCGAGACAACATGGTCCAAAACCATAGGCACAACTTCCAAGGACTAAATGCCACAGACCAAAGGTACTTTTCACATGTACGCACTTTTACCGAATCAAACCTACGTGTATACGCGGATTCTCCTTGATGAACCTGCGTATATCTCTTTCTTGTCCTGCTGTACCGAGATCCGTCCTCTGATTAAGCTGCCATCACCTGTACCAACCTCTGAGTGAGTTGCCATCAAGGACAACACTTGAAACATAATGCCAACAAATGTCACCTAACCTATATGGTCCTAATGAAAAGCAAAGGCATAAGAATGGAAGGAGCAACTCAAACTTAATGAAAGAAACAACCCATTCTCGATTTCTATAAATCAAACTTAAACAATCTGGATTGCTAAAAGAGTCAAAGAATTAAACCTCCTACCAAAAACAATGAAGTAATTCAACTCCATATAAAGTTGTTTCCTAGGAAACTGCATCTCTAAGAAAGGAAGAACACTATCACTCGAAATGAATCTACTGAAAATAATATTGAACCTCATGAATTAACAAATCAACATTAATCACAAGAAACAACGATGAAAGATAACGCTCAAAGAATCAATTGCAAGAACTCTAACTCTGTGATATTCCACAACAACTACTATAAAAGCTTAGATTGTAATAGTAAAACTTATATTAACCAACAATTAGATCTAGAATTCAATTGAATAGTCGTAAAACAAAGACTGAAAGAAAAATATGAATTTAAGAAGACAATAAAGGATAGTACTAGTTCTAGGATTGGTCCCAAGATCACTAGAATTCAACTGCCTTGTAGTTAAGTCAGCGCAATAAGTTAAAATTGAACCGCAAAAGTCTCCATTAAATTATATTGAGAAAATTACAAGGATTGTCTATAAAAACTTATAACATAGATGACAAATGACTATAGCCTGGACTTTCTTAACCTCTTTATTAAGGTTCAATTCCTCATTTATATATTATAGACGAGTCTCTTTTCAAATAGAAAAACGATCTTGAGAATTTGAAGATTCTCTAGATGCTTTATTCAAATTATAAAATCTCCAACGTTTCCCCGGAATAGTAGGGCCAAGATCTCTTCCTCAACTGATCCATCCATGATAGAAGTCAGTCTCGTTCAATTGGTTATAATTAACCCAAACATCTCCTCAAAATTTGTTCTTCCATGATTATTCCAGGGAACAACATCCAATATCAAATATCCCTATTCAATTAATGATTCAAATTGTCAGTAAACAACGTCTTTCATGATTTAAATCGATTCATTAAGGAGATAAAGTAATAAAAAACCATTATCTCCTATTTAGAATCTATATCACACGAATTATCGTATTCTACACGCAAAAAATAATCCTCATCTATCTTTTGATCTTCATCTATATAATAATCCTCATCTATCTTCTTACAAGAAAAATATTATAGAACCCAAATTTTATGTAAGTGTAAAAACATATATGTAGAGCCATGATTCCTTACATGATATATGGGTGAGTGAACAAAATTAGTTATTATTAGTATTATTATATATATAGTAATTAATAAATCCCATTTAAAAAAATCTATTAAAAATGATCCAACAATTCTATAATCATATATAAAATCAAAACGTAAAAACGTGAAATTTAGATTAAATAAAGTTAAGAAATTTAATTTAAGAAAATTTTAATAGTGTATATGTAATTTCTCTTAATATTAATATTAATAATGAAGTTCGGCTTATTTTACTCTCTAGTTTTATGGAAGAGAGATTTATATTTTACAATATTTTAAGATATTTAGTAGTACAACCACATTAAAAATATTAATGTGGTTGATATAGTTGAAGGTCTTATAAATATAAGAAGAAAACTATTGCAATGCTAAGAATGCCTTACCAATGTACACATTTACAAGGTTATGGGTCAACTTTAACTTGAGAAAAAAAAAGGAATTATACATCTTATTATAAAATAGACGAATTTGCTAAATAAAATTTTCTTATATATTAATTTCCCCGTCTAATTAGAATATAAACTTATTAGAATTGGAATAATCTCAAATCCCTAGGAAATTGGTGGGAGTCAGGTAGCATGAATTTAATTTTTTGAATTTATTAAAAATCAATGCAACTTAAAAAAACTTTGTAATACACTATAACGGTTGATAAGCATTAAGACTATCATCATATAAATGACATCATTTCCTTTTGTTGCAGATCCCACATGATATTCTCATCCATGCACTAGTTGGGTTTTGGTTATGAATTGAGGTTTGATGTTGATAACTTGATGCTTTACGTTTATCTTTGGATTACACCTTGAGAGCAAAAGCGAAAGATGTATTCCAGGCGGGGAACACGAAATCCTTAAAAGATAAAGACATAGTGCAGGAAGACCGTGGTCCATGACGCTGTCTTGCTCTTCGTCTTGTCTTATCGCGCATGCGGGATGGCATATTGTACATCTCACTGGTTTGCATGTGAAGGAAGGAATGCATTTTCTTTCCCTTCTTTTCATGTATATTAATTATTATTCTTATTCTTGCGTGTCTGAGATGAGATTGGAATTGTAATGGTTTGCATGCAAATTTTCATCTTTATTTTTGTGGATCTCGGATGAGATTCTACATCTCTCTGGTTTGCATATGAAAGAAAGAAAGCATTTTTTTTCTCCGGCTTCTTCCTGTTTTACTTCACAACTCCACACTCAGCAATCCATTACTATCAGCCATCCATGATTGGGTAGAGTTCAACGAACTGTCCAGTTCCTTTTCGGAAGCACTTTTCTTTTTCAATATAAGGATTATTAAATAACATGACTATAACAACCATTTAAATAATATTATATGTAATTTTTTAAAAACCAATTAATTAAGATTATTAATAAAATATAAATAATTATGATATATACAAATAAATAATATTAACTCTAATAAATATAATATGTTAACCATAATATTTTATAAATAATAATTATTTTAGAAATAGGTTGATATACTCATAAAGCTCATTTCATCAAGAACATCAATCATGATAAATATATAATAATAATAAAAATTTATACATTTATTTATAAATAAATAAATAATATTAATTTTATTAAAACAATAAAATTTAATAAATTATTAGAAAAAATATAAATATTTATTATAAGTTTTAATAAAAATGAATAATATGAAAATAATATTAAAAATAAAAAAAATAGTAAATAAAGTTAATTATTGTAAATAATAATCATATTTTTAATTAAAATATATTAAATAATAATAAAGAAATTAATAATTAAAAAAATAAAAATAATTAATTCATCTTTATATAATAATAACTAATAATGATAATAATAAATTCTTTGTCACAATGTGACATTGGACCATGGTTGATTTTCATATTGAAACAATCTTTGTCACAAAGCAACATTTTAGCATCGTTGACCATGGTTGACTATGATTCACCATGTTTGACCCAAAGGAATAACAAACCATTGTGATTTATACTAAAAACCCAAGATTGACCATGGTTGACCATGGTTGACAATGATTGTCCATGATTTTTATATGAAGATAATTTTTGTCAGAATGCGACATCCCACCATGGTTGGTTATGGTTGACGATGGTTGACCATGATTGATATTATAAACCCAAGGGATTGATATTATGAACCGAAGGGAAAAATAAACTGAATGGATTAATACTAAACCCCCTTATTGACCATAGTTAACAATGGTTGACCATGATTGATATTATAAACCTAAGGGAATAATAAACCCAATGGATTGATGTCATAAACCCAAGGGATTAATACTAAAACCCCAAGGGATTATGAACCGAAGGGAATCATATTAAATCGAGGGGACTAATATTATAAACCCAAGGTATAAAAACTCTAAGATAAATATTAAAAATACTAAAATAATCGTGGTTGAGCACAGTTGATATTCATATTAAGATAATCCTTGTCACAATGCGACATTGGACCATGGTTGACCATGGTTGATAATGGTTAACCATTGTTGAATAATATTAAACCCTAGGAATATGAACACTTAGATCAATAAACCCAAGGGATTTATATTATAAACGCAAGGGAATAATAAACTTAGTGGATAGCAATTATAAACCCAAGGTATATAAATCTTAACATCATTATTATAAACCTTAAGATAAACATGGTTGACCATGGTTGTCTATAGATTTCCATATAGAGGCAATTCTTGTCACAATGCAACATCGGACCATGGTCAACCATGGGTGTCCATTATTGATTTTCATATCGAGACAATCTTTGTCAAACACAACATTAGACCATGCTTGACCAAGCTTGATTTCAATATCCAACCTTGTTTGACCATGGTTGAACATGGTTGGTTATGATTGACCATGGTTGACAATGATTAATATTATAAACCCAATGGGTTGATATTATAAATCCAATGGATTAATATTATAAACCCGAGGGATTAATACTAAAGCCCCAAGGGAATAATATTAAATCCAAGGGACTGATATTATAAACCCGTTGTATATAAACCCTAAGTTTTAAGCGGATAAATCGTTCTTGCAAACAAGGCCGATCTCCCTAGTATCAATTGATATCTAGCAACAAGCAGAACAAGAAAATATACTTTTCTCTAAACATATTTCGATTCATTGATAAAAACTAAGAGGTGTTTTAGATCCTACCTTAAATCCAACGCTATTTTGTGGCAGCCTTGTTCCAACAACTTCAAGAGTTTCCTTTGTAACAACCTGCAAACCCAAACAAGCACACATCAAAGAACACCTGCATAGCTAATATAACAAATCATGTTCATCAAAGTGATCAAGGAATCTATGAAATAAACCATTAAGAACAACTTATTGAGAAAAATAAACTTGATTGTATTAACTTTGAGAAAGAAGAACTTTACAACCTTAGTGCCTTGATGCTATACAATCTCTTCCCAGGGTCCAGGCAGGAATCTCCTCTACTTTGACAAGCCTCACTCTCTCCCAAATGATATCAAAAGGTATGTGATCTTTCCTCTCAAAATCTCAATTAGGAAGACTAAGTTCCAGCAGCATATACCCTCAAAAATATTCAACTTTCAACCTCCCAAGTAACCAGCCCAAAGCTTCATTTTGTAGTGCAAAGGAAGGAGGTTACCACGTCCACCATTGAAGGGATAGAGTCCTCCTTCAAGGGGATAAGCTACTCACATTAAGGGGTTAGCTCCTAAAGGTATGGGATGCATGAACCCTTGAGGAGCGAACTTGCCAGCACAAGATTCCCTCTAGAAGCTTCCAGAATTGACTCAAAGTGAGCTTTTAAGAATAAACTTGCGCCTTTTTAACTTTTACAGGGGTTCACACCCATACATGCAGATAGAGAGTGGTCAGGTGTGCAGGTGACATGACCAGTGGGTGCGGAACCACAGGTAATGCTAAGACAAAGTGTGAAACTAGAGTTTTAGAAATTTATAAAGTTTTTCTCTCATTTTCAAAGCTTGATATGCAGAGCTGAGGTTAGAGACTTGCAAAGGAGGTATGAATGAGTGGTGATAGACTCATATTGGTTACAGAAAGTCATGGCGACAATATTTTGTGTAACAGATTGCCCCCTAAAGTGCGAAGTCTATAATAGATGAGGATTTTTTGTCATCTGTGAAGAGTGAAGTGCTTTATCATTTCAAGGATCTTCCTATGGATACCCTAGTTGGAACCTATAAAAACATTCAATGCAATATATATATATATATATATATATGAACATATCAT
>APFE030387342.1:3410-22187 GCA_000404065.3 Pinus taeda
TTTACACAAAAAATGGTGAATATCTATATAAAAATTAGTGAACTAAGTGACTTTCTAATTCCTCATTTCGAAAAAAATATAATCTAGTTAAAGTTCTAAATAATGGTATATATTGGACACATTACCAAAAATTTCATTTGTCATTAAATAACTTTATACTTAATATATATCTTGCATATTAATCTATTATTCATAAAGTGAGCCTCAATCAACTTCTTTATTAACATAAGCGTACAACTAATAAATAAAAAAAAATTATGCTACTACTCACATTCAACATTTAATTTGATCCTAAATTTATTTTTCTCCTCAACTCTAAAATGGTGCAAACTTTCTACAATAGTATGTAATTATGATGGTGACAATGATGATTATCATCCACTAAGACCAACTATGGTAAATAAGGAGATAAAAAGATATTATTAAAAGTTATTTTGAATTTTATTGTTACGCTGAAAAAGCATTAAAAGAAGTGTTTCAATATCATCATAATTTTGTTTAGTTAAAGAATCAAAAAGGTTGGTAGTGTCACAAATATTTTGAAATTTAATTCTAATACGAGTATAAATTCGATGATCTTTGAGGGTTTTTTAATCTTCAACCATAATATAACTAGTGTTGCAAAGGTGATAGACTTTTAAATTGTGCCAACACTGCCTTAGTAATAATCGTGACTTAACACATACATGATATTTACTATATCGGATTATAATTAAATGGATTAATAATAGTAACATATGCATCATTATTTTCATAAAATAACCTTAACAAACTTATTTTTTACTATAAACCATAAAAAATTTTAAAATAGATCATGTAAGGAATCCAAGTATTAAATGGTGAAAGATTTTTTTTAGTAAGTTTATATAAATTTGTTTTATAAAGTTTATCATGATAATTTTTACACAAAAATGGTGAATATCTACATTAAAAATAGTGAATCAAGTGACTTGCTAATTCCTCATTTTGAAAAAACTTAATCTAGTTAAAGTTATAAATTCTAGATCCATTAAATACTTCCATATTTAATGAAATATGTGTTTTATGCTACAACCCTAGTTTTTTGTGGTGAAACCAAAATATTGTATAGAGAAGACAAGCTTCCCTACACAGTCAGTGATGAAAATTAAGGTAATTTTGAGGTAAAGAATGGGTTCAAAAAAATGTAATAACAAAATTAAATTTAAAAGAACCAATAGGATTGACTATGATGTTGACATCCCCATGAGGAAACATTTTGGAAGGAAAAGAAGGAAACTTCTTTTCTGTTTGTATTTTCAACTTATCTCCTTATAGGTTTACTGAAATTTTAATTGCAGACACATGTCATATGTAAAATTAAATTATATATCCAATTAATAGCCACTCTTCAGCCTTTATATCATATCGACATTGAAAAATATTGGAAATACCCGAAAAAAGCATGTTCAACAAGATTTTTTCATGTATTTTCAAATTTTTTCGATGTCGGTGTACTCAAAAGTATAAAGAGTGGGTACTCATTAGATGTGGAATTTAATTATCCATTTAATGAGTGTCTACATTAACATTTGAGTAAACCTATAACGAGATAAACCAAAAATAGAATTAAAAAGGTATTTTTCTTTCTTTTCTTTAAAAAATCACGACTCTTATCTTTCTTTTCTAAATTAAACTATTCTATTATATACATTAAAAACTACAGTGCATTCACATGCAAGCTATCTGTGATATCCATCTGCCAGAGATAATGGCAAGTTGGATCAACCAGGTGTAGCCAAGAAAAAAGACTACCTGTTTCATGCCCTCACAGGGCGTTTGAGACCAAAAATCATTCCCACGTAGGGGAGGACCAACCTGACACCCTTGCACTATGTTACCCAACCACAAAATAGAGGACTGAACCCAAAAATGACCGACCCTACTGACATCAGCGTTGGTAGATTGCCATTAAGACATATTGACATAAAAACAAGAAGACATGTGGACAAGCCAGAGACAGATGGATAGAAAGACATGACCGAAGAGACGAGAGAACCAGAACCACCTCCAAGCATCAGAACCTGAGACGTCGTGGCGAGATATTCCTCCAGCTCCTCCTCCACAATTGGGCATCGTATGTATTCCTCCTCTTCCTGCACCTTGCCTTCTTTCACCTCGGCTGCTTCTGGCTGCTTCTGGCTCCTTTCTAGCTAAGGGTCTTGCATTTCCACACCCTTCCCTTTGTCTGCCTTGTGCAAGTCAGCTGCTCTGGCCGCGTCACTCAGGGGTTCGAAATCAGGCAGAGCACTGGAGCTGCCCTCATCCACGGCTTCGTCGGTGAACAGAACGAAGATGTGGGCATTAATGCGTGGACAGTTCAGGGGGCTATCGAAGGAGAAAATTGTGGAGCCAAAGAAAGGAACAGACGAGGTCCCAGGAGAGCTGGCCTCCATGAATTGGCTGTGCTTGATAGGATTAGCACTTTTAGAGCACGGGCAGTGGCAGAAACAGTGGCAATGAGGGTAATGGAAGGGTGGATTGGCCTCTGCTTCAGCTGAGTGCCAAGAAGTCCCTCCTTGACTAGAGCTGCGACGGCTCAGCATCCTCTGGCGTTCTCTGACCATATTGACAGGGTAGTTCTGAATATAGACAACCTGAACCAGCGGGCCTGGGCAGAAATAAAACAAACCAGGTCCTGAATTAGCCAGCACCAGCAGCTGAACGAGAACCCCAGACTCTGGCCAAGTGTGGACAGTGATGCCAGGGCTGCCTCTGTTTATAGAGCTACTTGCTCTCCCTCAGAGGTCGCCCGCCATTAAAGTGGCCATCAATTCTGTATCAGAGCCTATCTTTGCAGTGCAGTTGAATGAGGTCGGGGCGTTAATGCGCTCAGTCTACCATTCCTTTGCTATTAAATCCACCTTCCGGGGGAGTCCTGCACCACCGCCTTCCAGGTTGCCTCTGCATGGTTGGCATGTGGCCGCCGTGAGACCCCCGTCCCATCACTTCATGCTGGCTCGTTGGCACCCGCATCCGGGGGGTTGACGTCGTTTTGGACCAGGTTATTGCATTCCTGAGCTTGTGCATGATTCTTTAGAATATCTAGTGTTCCTATCTGTAGGGTGAGCTCGCTTTCCACGCCAATGTTGGCCATAAAATCTGCTACTTCGTTGCCTTCTCTTCTTATGTGATTGAAGGTGATGGCTTTGTTATTAAGTAGTTCTTGCTCCAATCCTTTCAGTCTTGCTTCCAGCCTCCAGCTCGTGGAAATTTTCTTTGCATGTGAGCCATTTAGGAGGTGCTTAGCCATGTTAATCAGGATTTGGGAGTCTCCTTCTACCTCCAGGGGGCTGAAGTTGTTATGCCGAGAAAGAATGAGACCTTACCAGAGACCTTCCAACTTAGTCGAATTATTTGTGTCCCATCCAATATTTCCATAGTAAATCTGAAGAAGCTTGCCCTCATGGTTTCTGATTATTCCACCATATCTCGTTGTCCCAGGATTGCCTTTCGAAGCCCCATAAAAATTGAGTTTGAAGGAGTGCTCAGGTGGGGTAGTCTAGGAGAATTTGTCGGTTCTGCGGCCATTGTGTTGTGTTTTATTGTTGAGCTGCTTGGGAAGTGGTAAGTTCCAGTTTTCCCAGATGGTTTTCTCGTTGTCTTGAGTTGGAAGGTCTTCCTTTTTCCAGGATCTAATCTTCAAGGTTTCTTCTAGATTCTCGCAGACCTTGCGCCAGATAATATCAATCCAAGAGTACTAATCTTTGAATATCCTTTTGTTTCGTTCTTTCCATACGCTCCATAGAAGCAGCCCAGGAAGAATGCGCCATAAGTGATTGAGAAGTTCACATTTGTATGGATTCATTGGCCAATGCCTTAATGTATTTGTTATATCATTTGGAAGCCTGCATCTTCTTTGACTTCTGAAACTTGCCTTCTCCCATATTTGGTTGGCTAAGGCGCAATCGTCCAATAGGTCTTGAGTTGTTTCCTCTTGAGATTTGCAGTTAACACACATGGAGGGGCCATGATAGTTTCTTCTTCAGAGTTTCTCCTAAGTTAGAATTGTTTTGTGTCCAACCAGCAATAAAAAGAGAGAAACTTTTGGCCAAGAATCAAACCCCCAGATTTTGGACCATATTGGGTCTGGAGGGGTAGGGTCTGTGCTTATGATTTTGTAGGCCTCTGAAGTGGTGAATGCCCCTTTAGGCCTGTAGTCCCATCACAGAATGTCTCTGTCCTTTGAGTATCTGATGCTTCTTCGGATTAGCTCTTTTTCCAATTCGGCTATGAATGGATATGCCTCATTTCTGGTAAGCTAGATACCTTGTTTCCACTGTCGGAATCCTTGCTCTTGTTCCTGATCCCAATACTCCCATATCTTATTCTGTTGTTGGGCCGCTTCGATGAAGTTGGGAGGGATATGTAGGAGTCCATTAAGCTTTTGCATTTGGTTCCAAGCATCCATCCAGAATCTTGCAATTCGACCATTTTGAACTTCCCAAAAACTATGTTGCTGAATCAACTGGAAGTGTTGTCTAGCTGTGTTCCAAATCAAAGAACCATGGACGCTGGGAGTGTATCTTATGAGTTCCTTCTGTGGCCTATGGTTGGCATACTTAGCAGTCCAGATGGCAGCCCAAGGTTTTTCAGGTGAAGAGAGCCATTTCCACCATATTTTAGCACTTATGATTGCATTACTGTGATTGGGGTCTCTCAGTCCAATACCTCCTTTTTCTTTGATGGTACAAACAGTAGTCCATTTTACCAGTGCCCATTTACAATTGGTGGATGTGTTACCCCAGAGGAAATCTCTTTGTAAGTCTCTTAGTCATTTTAGGACCCATTTGGAGGCAGCCAAGATTGAGAACAGATAAAGCGGCATTGCCTGTAGTACTGCTTTTATAAGCACCACTCGACTGGCCATGTTCAGGGATCTATACATCCAGAGGTTGAGACGCATTTCAAGATTTTCCAGGAGCCTTCGCCAGGCAGAATGCTCAATGGCTGAAGCTACAAGGGGGGTGCCAAGGTAGTTGGAAGGAAGGGTAGCAATGGGGAAGCCCAAGATTCTAGCAACAGCGAGCTTGACCACCGGCTGGGTATGAAAGAAGAAGATCTACGATTTGGACTTGTTGATACTTGTGCATGAGGCCTCAGAGAAGTCATTGAGCATGGATTTGAATCGAGATGCTTCCTATACAGAGGGATAGCCGAAAAGCATGTTGTCATAAACAAACTGCTAGTGAGTTATTGCAGGGGAGTTGTGAATGGAAATGCCTTTGAGTTGATGAGAAAGATGGGATTGCTTGATGAGACGACCTAGGCCTTTAGCCATCAGGATGAAGAGAAAGGGGGAGAGGGGATCGCCCTGCCTGATTCCCCAAGAGGGTCTGAAGGGATGTGACGGGTAGCCATTAACAAAAATAGAGAAAAAGGAGGAAGATAAAAGATTCATAATCCATCGAACCCACATGTGAGAAAAGCCGAAAGCATTAAGCATTTTTTGTATATAGGTCCAGCTGAGTTTATCGAAAGCCTTAGAAAGATCCAACTTTAGAATCATACCTAGCTGCCTTGTTTGCTTGAGAGAGTGAATGATCTCGTGCGTGAGGATTATGCCATCCAAAATCTGTCTTCCTTCAACATACCCCGACTGTTCAAGAGAGATAAGCAGAGGTAGAAGAGGTTTCAGCCTGTTGGCTATTACCTTGGAAATCACCTTGTAAATGACATTGCATAGAGCAATCGGTTGAAACTTATCAGGCGCAGTGGAATCCTCTTCTTTCGGGATTAATGCTAAGAAAGTGGAGTTAAGAGATGGTAGCAGCTAGTGAAGAGCTCTTGATTCCTCCACTACCTCCCAGACCTCGATTTTGATCATATCCCAGAAAGAATGAAAAAAATTTGTGGTGAAGCCATTTGGTCCTGGAGCTTTGCCTTCTTTGAGTTAAGACATAGCAGTATCCACCTCCTGAGTTAGGATACGTCTTAGAAGTAGTTCATTGTGCTCCTCAGTTATGAGTTTTGGCACATGTTGGATAATTCTATTTATGGCTGGTCCCCTGTCCGCGCTCAACTCTTGGTGAACCTCCTTGAAATGTATTAAAAATTCCTTCTCAATTTCCTCATGTTGTTCAATTCATGTCCCATCTTGCTTTTGGAGGAAAGGAATGTTGTTGTGCATTTTGCATTGCACTGTTGTTCTATGAAAGAACTTGGTATTCCGCTCTCCCTCTTTTAGCCATCTGATTCTAGATTTCTGCTTCCATAGTATCTCTTCCTGCTTCCTTATTTCTTCCAACTGTTTGTGAATGCTTTGCTCTTCCGCCAGTGTCTTTTCTGTGTGACCTTCTGTGATTATTCATTGATGAAGGTTGGAAAAGTTTCTCATTAAGTTTTGTTGCTCTTTGAAGATGTTTCCAAAGATCTCCACATTCCAACGCTTTAAGTGATACTTGAGATTTTTTAATTTCTGTTGGAATTGATACATTTTGGATCCTTCTGGCGGTATAAAGGCTTTCCATGTGGATTGGACGAAGTCCTTGAAATATGGGTGGGTGAGCCAAAATCCTTCAAAGCGAAAAGGTCACCCTGTGACATTGCCTGGACGTTGCCACTGAAGGGAGATCGGCCAATGATCCGATCCTGAATGGGGAAGGATTACCGCTGTAATATCCCCTCCTATCTAGATCCAGTTGTCTAAGACAAGGAATCTATCAAGTTTAGAGGCTATTTGGTGTTTTCCGGCTCTTCTGTTACTCCAGGTAAATTTTCCATTGCAAAATTGCATGTCAATGAGAGAGGCAGTGTTGATGAAGTCTTTGAAGTTATTAGTTTCCTGGTCTAACCTGTTTCTTCCGCCCAGCTTTTCCCCCAGCTTGGTGATCATGTTGAAGTCTCCTCTAGCAATCCACAGAGGGTGTGTTCTGTGGCTTTTCAAGGTTTCTATAGTGTTGAGTAGATCTTCCTTTTTCCTTGCGTCCTATGGGAAATAGACATTGGAGAGGAGCCCATGCATATTGGTACCTAGAAGATGAAAGTTGGCTTGTATGAAGTGGTGAGAGGCATGAAAGTCTGAGAGGGATAGCACTTTCGTGTCCCAAGCAATGGTGAGCCCTCCCGAGGCTCCTGAGGCATCCACCGCTATTGTTTGACAGCATGTCCAAGCTTTAGAAAGGATGCTCTCTAAAGTAGCACTGTTACATTTAGTTTCTTGTAGGAAACAAATTTGTGGCTTTTCCATCTTTATCATGTTTTTTAGGATTCTGAGTTTTCCTGGGCCATTTAGCCCCCTTAAGTTCCATGAGATGAGCTTCATTATTCAACATTTGTGGATGGTTTGTAGTACTTCGTCAGCTTTGCATACTTGCCCGAATCTACCAGGATTTTCCCAACTTCTATAGTTCGTTGGAGCTCCATTTTTCATCCTCTTTTTTTGAAATCTTTTGTTCTGAGTCCACCATCCCAATGGCTTCCTGGCTGGATGCCAAGTTTTCTTTGCTGGTATGCTTTTGAAATTACCACTTCTAGCTTGCTTAGCTGGAGTTCTGTGATTTTTTCGTAGTCCCTTTTTTTACAGGCCATTTCTAGTTGGAAGATGTCTAGTCCTTCCATATCTATGCTTTCTGGTTCCTCATCCATTTGTTGCACCTGACTACCTCCAGCTATGGAGGGATCTATGCTCTGGGATTGATCTGTTATTCTGTCCACTTCCATATCATTTGTTTTCTCTTTTAGCTCTTTTTAGCTGATGGTCGGGTCGGCTTCAATATCCTTGAGAGGTTGGGACTCAGGGGGAAGGTCCGAGGGAGGAGGGTGGGGAGAAACATCGTTGAGAGGCAGAGTGATCTTATGGTTTGGATCTGGATCCTCAGAGGCTTGGGATAATATTTGAAAGCTATTACTCGTTGAGGGGGTGCCAACAGAGTTAGGCACGGACTTTTTCCCGGCCGAGGGCTTTTTATGCGAGCGTTTTCGGCTTGGAGCTTTGGTGAAGCCATCTTGGGTGGGAGGGATAGGGGGATCTATATTGCTATTCATGTCATTTAATGGGCAATCTCGGAACAAATGTCCATGATCATGACATTTTCGGCACCGGAAAGGTACATGTTCATAGTCTAAGGGTTGAATCCATTCATGATCATAGTGAGCAAGACTTACCGAATCCGGCAAGGCTTGGTCCAGGCGCATGAAGACGCAAATGCGGGCATATGAGGTGTATCGTTGAAGCTTCGTTTCTTCCGCTGCCTTTATGTATTCACCCAGACCATTTCCTATGTCTTTAAGCAGACTTTCCTCCCAATATTCCTCTGGGAGTGAGTACATTTGTATCCAAACCGGGGCCCAAGTCAAGTCTTCTCTGTCCGGGTTGAATCTGGCTACCCAGTCTCTCAGATATAATCCTGCTGAGTTAAAGAAATAAGGTCCTTCATCCATGATTTTGTAATTGTCCTCCAAGCAAAGGAACATGGCTGTGAAGAACCCTTTTAGGCCCAGTCGCAAAGTCACGTGTCCCTTGGGTTTCCATTTTGCCGCTATCCAGCCCCATAGATCTTTCTCTATTGGCCAGAACCCGATGAACTTTCCTATAAGGGCATGATCCCTCATGTATTGGATACGCTCATCGATCTTCTGTCCTGGCGGCTCTATTCTTGGCCTTTCAGCGGCAATGGGTTTGCAGGTATTCGAGGTTATTTTTGGTCTATGCTCTGCGCTGTCATTCCTGCCATGATTGTCTTCTGTCTTATTTGACTGTAGATTTGTCCTAGTTGTCTTTTTTTCTGCACAATCTCTGCCCTGAGCGCCTCCTCATCCACATATTCGAAGATGATGGGCGCTTCCGTCTCTTGCTACATGTCAGTTGTTTTAGGGGAGAGCGGCTACGCCCCCCCTTGTGGAGTTTCCATGTACTCTGCTCCCGTGCCTCTGGCTGCCTTGTCGTATGCAGCAGGAGGTCAGGTCCTTGGTGGGTGATTCGATCAGGCCGTTCTGCGACGTTTCAGAGATGCCAGAAACCCTAGCAGCAGTTGATCCTCAGAGCCGTAGTCACCTAACACCTAAAAGAAATCACGACTCTTATTTTATTCTTTAAACTATTATTTTATTATTTTCCTACGGATGCACATTTTAGACCTAAAAATCCACATAATTAACATATCGGTGATTTCCTTCTACATACCATAGAAAAATATTTATGTTTTTGTATTTTACCTATAAATAGTAAATCTGATGCATCTACTACTTAAGAAAGGTTTTCTAGTAGCATTAATCCTTCCACAAATCATGTATGGAAAACATATTTTGATGGAGCTTATTCTATGGAAGGCTCAATTTCATGATTTATTTTAATCTGTCCTTAAAAGGAAAAAAAAATTGTATCTTTTAAGCTCGAGTTTGAAACTGTCAAAAATCTTTCTGAATGCGAAGCATTAATTCTAGGATTGGAAACTACAAAGGACCTCTAGATCTTGAATCTATCTATTTTCAAAGACTCATAATTGGTACGTAAATAGGTAAAAAATATTTTTCACAGAAAAAAAACTCTATATTTTGATGTTATAGAAATGAGGAATATGAAATGGTGGAAATTTATTTCAAACATTTAATATTAATAAAATCCCAAGCGACAAAAATCACATTTTAAATTCCTTGGAAATGTCAGCAAGTAAATTTAGAACACCTACAAATCCTCAAATAATATATGAATTTAAATTTATATATCAGTCCTAAATTCCTAATAGCATTAAGCACTAACATATATTTGAGAATGATCAACAAGTTACAATATTTCTTGAAATGATTGATTTCTCTAATACACACATAGATCAAGAATTATACGAGGAAGAGGAATTAGATTTTGCAGAGGATAAATTTGAGTGGGAAAATATGATAACATGCCATAAAAGCTTGAATTTGAAAAATATTTTCATACCAAAGGGACTTGTACCTTTGGAGAGATTATTTTACTTTAAAGATTTACCTATCAACTCAACAGAAAAAGTAAAATCATAAGAGGTAAAAGACTACAATATTGGTAGAAAGGAGGAAAAAAAGGTTCATTAAAATTTACAAATATTTACTGGTGATAATAATAAAAGGTATGTGGATACTTTTGGATAATATGTATATGTTTTTTATATCAACACTTATGATACTATATTCATCCAATATAACATTCTAGTAAAAGTAGGCGCTAAACCATTCAGAAAAAAATTGAGGCTAATGATCCTATTTCACTACCAATGATTAAAAAATAACTAATTAAATTCTTAGATGCAAAAATTATATTACATATTAGATATTTTGAATTGATAAAAAACCTAGTCCCTATTGTTATGCTCCTATACCAATAGGAATCATAATTTTTGAATGGATGAGGTCAAATCTGTAATATGTACATACCTTTGCTTTCTGCAAATGTTTTCCATATTCAAAAATTCAAAAAAAATAAAAAATGTAAAGAGAGTATGCCCTAAAAGAAAAATCAAAGGACAAAAAGAATTAAAAAGGTAAAAAAAGATGAAAAATGAACCCCAAGAAAGAAAAAATACCAGGAAAGTGTGCAAGTCAAAATGCCACTACTATTTACTTTTGATGCAGAATAAAAGATTGTGTACAACTTGTTACCTTTACCACAATCCATGGATGGTAAAAATGTTTAAACTTGGCTATTTCATGTTTTGAATTTTATGCTTAGAGGTCGAGAATAAAATTTGACCAAACTGTTTAATCTTGGCAGATAAATAGGTAGGTAGAGTAAATAAAAGGAGCTTAATTGTTTAATTTGAGCCCTTGGATGTAATAAGGTTAGACTTAGATAGACTACTTTTGTAAAAGAAAAGAAAAAGTTTTGATAAAGGGTTTTCCAGCTTAAGTCCACCCTAATAAAGGGAAGTAAAATGGTAGGATGAGTAGATGGGTAAGTAGAAGAATGGTTGCAAAATTGTGATGATTGATTAGATAAGATCATATTATTCACCTTCAACATCAAATTTCTAAACATGGATGAAAATTGAGCATTTATCAAAGCACACAAAGCCAATTGATTAACCTCCTTCATTCATTACATTTTCCACTTAACTAATTTCCAAGAAAAGTCTTAAAGTACCTAAAATTTTAAGTTAAAGGGGCTCAGAGTATTTCTCTAACTTCTGAAAGGATCGGACCCTTGACTCAATAACTTATAGGTCCTAAGTATTAAAAGTCTCCCTATAAACATTCACCCGCTTCAAATTCACTCATATTCCCAAATAAACTCACTTTCCCCTAATAAACCCCTTTCTCTAAGGGTAAAACCTTAGAAAAGTGATCACCCCCCATATAAAAACCCATTTTTCACAAAAACCCTCAGATATACACTTAGCCTAAGTTTTTATGTTTTCTATGTGAAAAGCGAAAACAAATTGCAAAGAATTTATTTTACACTTAGCGCTAAAGCATTTTCTGCCTTCGTTCATATTAATTTCTAACTTATTTATATATTAACTCCTGAGAAAATAACCCTTTTCCCCTATGTATTTATTAAAACCCCTAATATTAATATCCCGCCCCGAAAAAGTTTGAAATAGAAACTTTATATAAACCCTATCCAAATAAAACGAATTAATTAACCCATCTACGGTTAATTAATAATAGACCTTCGCCAATTAAATCTCCCTCGATGCCCTTAATCCCGTCATAATCCATTCATTAACTTAATCCTGCCACTCTTAAACCTCCGCCGGGCCCCTCCATTAAACCTCAAGTCAAAACCCTGCCCCGATCACAATACGATCAGGCCCCATTTGATCCGACGGTTGGCAATCATATCGGGCGGCCTCTAAAGGTCGAACTTTACTAGTTTGATATGGGTGGTTACAATTAGGACCGCAATGCTACGTGGTGCCCGATGAATGGCATCGGTTTGCCTCCCCCAGAAACCACTTCAACCCAAAAGTGGTGCAATTCAAACCCACTTACAGCCTTCGTTAGACGACAAAAATGTCTCCCGCTTAATGCCAAACTATCTTTCACCGTGTACTTGCCAAATTCAGTTGACTTTGCAAATAAAACCAAAAAAAACATTGTTTTTAGTTTTATCATGAAAAAGACTACTCAGACGTCCATGCAAGCACCAGAGTACGTGCAACCATCAACCCACATCCAACTGCCAACCTGCTGAAGTTGTTGAAATTCCAGACCACTCTTCAGTCACGTACACCTCCTGCAAATCGTACACAGTCACCCATCAACCAGTTCAGAGCCAAAATGAGGTATTTACCGAAAATAACTGAGAAACCTTGTTAATTCCCAAACCTGATACTCAATTGCTTTAAATTTATTAATTAATTAAGTAAAGCAATTTCCCAGCAATCCTCAACTACTATCAATTGAACCAATTTTCCCCCAATTTGACAGGAAACCTTTCACCCTCGTCCTTGAATCCACAAGAACCAAGGATGGCTGTTGCAGTCGCACTGAATGTCCTACCAATTTCTACTCCCCACCAGGACTTAGACCATATCCCATTGGCATACAAAGACTTTCAAATCAAAGACACGTATGTCCAAGAATCCCCACTGAAGTTATACTGCAAGTACAGAGACTAGTACTTAAACCACGCAGACAAAATAGGACTTTGGGAATCAGGTTTACCCAAGTTCCAATTCCTTAGAGTTCATATCTTCCCTGAAATTGTCCACTATTTCCATATGAACTACAGTCTCAGCCAAAGAGTAGTGATGACTCCTGACCATATAGTACTATTTACCATCACTGCTAAATCCATCAATGAAATACTGCAGTTGCAACCAGGCCAAAACCTGACTCCCATTTCTGTTGGAGACCTACTTAACAGATTCCCCACAATCACCTCAATCAAACTTGCTTAGTTATTCTAGACCTTCATTAGGGAAGAGCAATACATTCCAAAGGACCCCCCCCATACATGTGGACTATATTCTCTGAACTTGGCTGAGAAATCATAGCAATGATATCTAGTGTGTTAGGCCAGACTACCAGAGAGTTTGTTGATGACATTATTATAGCCTTCATGTCCATTTACACTCCTGGATAGAACCCCTGCCATCATGTTTGATTATGCAAAATTCATTGCAAATAAGATGCATGATCAATTCATGATAATGGATAACGAAAGAGTATTCAAATATTCATCAGTTTTATATCATCTTTTCCTATACTATCAAGCTAATAAATTCCCATTTCCACTTCAAAAGCTTGACACCAGAGGAAACCCTAGATCAGTAGTCTTCTAGACCCCATTAATCCACCAATATGGCTTTCCATATAGTTATACAGATTCCATTGATCTTTCTGTTCACCCAGTGGCAACTATGTTGTTAGGAAGTCAACCCCCCAAAATCAGTGCAGATAGCAGGAGGGTCCTACAGTTGTCTAAATAGCACAAAGTGGGAGATTGGTACTTGTACCAAAATCACACTGAAATCAGAATATATGGTTTTGAGTTAGCACCATTCAAACTACCAAGATACTCCCCATGAGATTGTTTGCTCTGGAGTACTATAGGAAAATAATTAATTCAGATGAGGTACATTTTGTGAAGGCCAAGAAGAAAGCTCAACTCATAGTAGAAGACCATCTTGGCCCCTTTATATGCAACAGTAGGGGAGCCGGAAGGGAAGTAAGAAGAAATACTTCAAAGGATGAAACTGAAACAAAGCTTCATATGGAGATATAACCCTTTTGATTTCATCTGCAATAGGAGACAAAAGAACAAATTATCTCCCTATAACCACCACAGAATTCTTGAGATAGAAAAATATGAAAACCAACTAGAATGGGTGGAGAACACTTTAATAGATTGAGATAGCACAGAAATTGTTGTCAATAATGTGTTGATTGATCTAGAAAGAATACTTGATGAAGATTCCTTTGTACAGTTGCCAGGAGAATCACAATCCCAAAGGGAAACACAGGAAAACAATGAGCAACTAGTAGAAGAAGGACATCAAGAGAAAGAAGAACCGGAGCAACCAGACATATCAGAAGATTTGGCTCAGCCAAAACACATTGTGAGTATTCCTCCTATTGTACAGACTCCTCTAAATGAGGAGAAGAATCCCTAAAGATATAGAGAGGAGGCCACTCCTAGCAGAACTATTGCATAGACTTCTATCAAGAGGAAAAGGTTAAATCCTTTTTCAGAACAAGAGTTCACAGAGCAAACAACAGGAACCATAGGTACAAAAAGAGCAGAGAGAAGGCAGACCACTCTCTCTGGAGGAACACAAGAACCTTCCACTACATAGGTTCAAATGCTAGAAAGACAACAGAGTGTGGAAGTCTTCTCATTCAGGGCTCCAACTGGCCAGGACCAAGACATTAGAGAGAAATAAAAAGAGATAAAGGCCAGCAATGAAACGTTGAAGGCCCAGAGCTATGCACAATACCTTAAAATGGCTCCCACTAATCAAACAAGGCTAATGTCAGCCTTTGATGTAAAAGAAGGTAAGATGAAAATGACTTTCATGAAACCTGCTATGTAACAACCCAGTTCTATAACAGATTACTTGAAGATAGATTTTGAGGTGCTGGCAAAGGATATACATCCTCTAGACCAAATAGAATTGCACAAATAGACCAGAGAAATGGTCTATTCCACATTGGCCAGCAAGTCCATTGCAGCACATCAGCTATAAAATTCATTGAATAATATATAAGTGAAATTCCAACTAGAGAAGGCCTCTTCACAGGTACAAGATACCAAGATAAAGTTCTTAGAGGAATTAATCATAGAGTTGGGGCATGATCCCAAGGATGTAAATGCTGCAAAAAATATAATCAAAAAGAAAAATGATGAGATAACTGCCTTGAAAAAGCAGCTCAAAATCCCTCATCTACATCATCCACAAACAACTGAAGTATTAGAAACTTGGAAGGAAAATGAGGAGCTTATGGAATTAGACCTTAAGCTGAATAATCAATTAAAGGAAACAGAGAAGGAGCTAGACAAATTAATTCAGTCTAAACAGAGTGAGTTGGACACCACTCCACAAACTTTCATTCCTACAGTCTCTACAACAGTGCCCTCCACATTGGCTGCTTCCGTAGCACCAATAGTTCCACCAGCTACAACTATGCCAGTCATAGATACATCTACAAGTGCAGGTACTTCAACATAGAAAACAACTAAATTAGTAAAATCCATGGAGGAAATGACCATCCAGGCTACTGAGCTTAAAAATATTAGAGAAAAAGTATCAAGTTTGGAAACTAATTGCAAACTTGCACAAATACAACAGAAAGAAGAGGCTCAAAAGAGTTAAAGAATGGGTGAAAGGATAAAAATCCTTGAAAAGGACTTGGCATTGCAACAACCACTAGCAGATATAAATAAAATGCTCTGGCCCAATATCATTGACTTTGTCAATGATGCTTGGCCAGCAATCCAAGTAATTTTTTAGTGGAATGAACTGGTGAAAGTGGCCACCGAAGCAATTCACAAGAAAAGAGAAGAGCTAGGAGACAAGCCTGAAGAGGCCAACCAATTGATAACACTCTTGAACAGCAAGAACATGTATCAGTTGGATGAACTAGGCATAAAATATATGATAGGGACCATCATAGAAACCAAAAAGATTCTTACATAAAGGAACCTTATGCTCAATCTTGAGAAGAAATGTCAAAGCATACAAGTCGATATTGAAAGATTCATGACTAAGTTTTGTATTTTGAGGGAAAAGGGCCTCCCAAATCCTATGATCATCCATGACAAGATTATGACCCAAGATGACCACGTTGAAAGACTAAACAATTTGGCCAACAACCAAGCTAGTACTTCAGGGGCAAAAGCTCTACCCACAGGAAAGGTATTGTACAATAATATGGAAAATCTGTTTTTCCTAGAGCATGAGGTAAAGCACCTGTTTTTCAACAAGCCAAAATTTTCCAAGTACACCGAAGCTGATGAGATATATAGAAAGATGCTAAAGATGAAATTAATTGAAGGTGAATGGTGGATGAAGTTAACAGATTTACTATAAAGTTACTGCAGTAAATCCATATGGTAGCGAGGTAAAACAAGTGAAACAGATTCAAAGTGTAGCAGGTAAATAGTATCAATAGGTTGAAGACATAAAGTGATTCCAGCACACATACATCAAGCAATTGAAAGAGCCAAATTCAAATTACAACAACCAACACAATCACAATAAAAGGAATAGTAAGAAGGTAGTTTTCCATCTGTCTCTATCTTCATGCTTGAAGATATTTTGATTTCCTAGAATAATTTTCATACTGTTATGAGATATTTTGTAACATTCTTTGTATAAATACTTCATATTTCGAAGTGATTAGGGTGGATTAAAAGCATTTATGTAGACATTTCATATCAAGTTAAGGAGCTATTGTATTCATGACTAGACTAGCTTGCTAGAACATGAAATAAAGCTAAAGACATTTCACAGGATTCTTGTGCACAGTGGAAACCAAATAAGTATTATCTCTTCATGTTTATTATTGTATTCTCCTCACGTTAATAAATATTCACATGTTTTCTCTATGAAATTTGAATACTAAATAAGGAATGATTTTTCAAAAATAGCTTTAGTGCTCTCTGCCTTGACTGTTTACTTTCTCATTGTTTTCTACTAAACTATCTTGGTTTGGGAGTTCTTAATTGCTCCCTTACTTCTGTAGTTTCTCCCCTTAGGTCCATAGTAAAGGATTCTTAGTTTCCCTTTCCTATTGATCTCCTTCTGTTTTGCATCTTGATCCCTGTTTAAGTATTCTTCATTGCCCTTTTACCCTAGTTAGGACTACCTCATCCATTTAAACTTGTAGATTTTCTTTTTGCTGTGCTAGCCTGCCCTGTGAACTCCTCCTTCAATAATTGATCTAATCCAATTAAGCCACTCTTTGATTGACTCCATAGCCCAATGGTCTGAATACTTTCTCTGTCCATCTATTTCTATAGTCCACCACCCAATCAAAACCAAAACATCATGAGCACTAAGAACTAGCCTGAAATCCCACCCAAAACAAAGTTAAATTATCAAGAGAGAGCCCTCTCTAGACTTGGGTTGGCTAGAACCTAAGTCTAAAATATTAGGTTTGTGGTTACCTCGAATTATTCCTTCTTTTTATAACTTCTAGGGAAGACTTCTAAGTGATAACATAGTGGAGACCATACTAGGGAATCAAACCCTCAATCTTAATAAACCTTTGAGAAATTCAAATTTTTATTTTTAAGCCTCTTAAAGGGTTTATTAGAATTTATTTAAAAAAATTTATAAAAAGAAAATAATTAAGAAAAAGCTTGAAATCTGGCTTCAAGGAGAGCTCACTATACAAGGGCCAACCCTGATCCAAATCCTCCCCCTGTATTTGACAAACCCAACCTTATTTCGAGAATAATCAAAAGACAAGAAAGTTCAGTAAGACCAAGGCCTTTATTTAGATCCAATTCCTGCCCTAATGAGTGGTTGTTTATAGAAGACCTCCCTTTTGATGAGTATTTGACCTTTCCCTATTTAGAACCAAGTCTGAGAGTGCACTTGAGGACACAGTTCTTGATTCAGAATTTATGGCAGAACTTGAAGTCCAAAGAGCAAACTTGTCAATCGATCAGTACTTTCTGAATTCCCCTCAGTCATCCCTTACAACTGACAGGATCCTTGAACTTTCTAAAAGAGCTTCAACTTCCTTTAGTTCACCATCATTACCTCACACTTCTGAAGTTCATTCCTCATATCCATTCATACCTTCACTTCCCCATCAGCCTATCACTACCAACCAAACACCCATTGCCCCTGTTAGCCCAAATCCCTCTGTTAGCCCAAATCCCCTTGTTACCCTAACTCCTGTCCTCAATCTTGCCCAAATCAGAGCTATGGCACTCAGATATGCCCCTCTTGTGATGCCTGCTCCTCAAGGTGTCTTACCACTAGAATACCAAAGTAAAATTGTCCTATTTCATGGCAATAGATCTTACACAGCACAGCAACACAAAAGAAAAATGATAGATTATTTTGAACTGCATGAAATTGACATATGATATGTCTAAATGAGAATTTTTGCCCAAACTCTAGCTAGAGAAGTGAGAACATGGTTTAGATCTCTACCTAATAATAGTATAGATAGTTTAGAATCTTTTTACCAACAATTTTTAAATAGGTGGGAGAAGAAAAAGAACCCTCTTGAAATTCTTTCTTAATATGAAAACCTCAAGAGGGGACCAAACGAAATTTTTCAGGACTATGTACTAGATTTAACAATGTATATAACGCAATACCACTTGACCTCAGGCCTCCACCTGGCTTAGCCCTCATAAAGTTTCCAGATGAATTTGACACTGACATGGCATTTCAACTGAGAGAAAGGAATCCCCAAACCCTAGAAGATATGCAAAGTGTAGCAGTTAGTGTAGAAGCTAATTTGCTATCCAAGAGAGCTAGGGTTAGAAACGAAAGGAGAGCACCCTTGAGAGATGAAACTTCACCTTTTGATCAAAAAATGGATGCTTTAGCTAAAGGAATGGAAAAATTGATGGATGGGATAGAAATCATTGAAAGGAAACCTCACTGGGATAACCAACAGGAACCTCCAGTGAGGAATCCAAACTTTAGGAAGAGATAGAACCAAAATACTGGTAAAGATGGGTCTGATCAGAATATTAGATCTCCTTTGAAAGAGAACTATACTGAAACTTCCCATCAAGAAGACCCTGAGCTAGACACCTGTCATGCGGAAAGAGTTATGTTTGCTGACAAAACTAACCTCCCTAGGAGTCTAAGACTCTCTAGTGACAAACAAGACAATTAAGAGCAATCCTTCTCTAAACATGCATTATCATAT
>APFE030387345.1:0-33552 GCA_000404065.3 Pinus taeda
AACCAAGGTACTGCACGAATCCCAATGTGTGATAATGTAAGCTGATGTCGAACACAAGGGAAACCACTCAGTCAAAGACCCATGATACTGATCGATGTTGAGCACAAGGTGACCTATCAATAATGAAAATAGGGCTAGGGTGCAGCTCTATGCCTGTCCTCGGAGCAAGATGTTGTCGTTGATAAGGACAAGACCCGCCAGCAAGAAGTCAATGGGGACCTTCTCAAACCGGCATGAGTAAAGGACCAATATAGATGATGCGATGATAGACATGATACTGACAACCAGGGATGGCCGACTAAAAAATGAGTCAAGAGACACTGCAGAAAGGCCGACTCAGGCTAACTTCCCTTGAACAAAATCATGACTCAATGTGACTATGTGGCAGCATATGATGACTCTGTATAAGTTTTTCATGCAGGAGGCATGAACGAACCCTCCATATGATTGGAAGAGATAACCAATCGGGGGAGAACTGACTCAATAACAAGGTTAAGGCGTACCTAAGTCAAACTAAATCCTGCCCAAATGGAGGAGACTGTGTTTTGAGTGCTTTGTTCAAGGGCGACACGACTGACTCTAGCTGCCAACAATAAATGGAATTATTGTCTCGTTCCCACTCTTTTTGGAATATTTTTTTTTTCTTTTTCTGTTAAGCTTGAAAAAGAATAAAAGAATGCTATGGTATAGTGGAAAGAACGAGTGTCGGTGAAACAGACGATCTAGTTCCTGGGAATGGAACGTTCCTATGCTCAATGCAGGGAGGTAAAAACTGGTCAGTGACACTCAAAGGTGTGTTCCTTTCATGGGTCAAGGTGTGTCAAGTTGCAGAAGTCAAAGGTATGCAAGGTTGATTTTGCAGTCATCATGGTCAAAAGTTGGCTTAAAAACGAGTCCAAGTGAAGCCGGCTCTGGGCCAAAAGGTGCAAGTAGTCAACATGCAATGCAGTAGTACAACTCAACACAAAGGAGCCTCTAGGGTATAAGGCCAAAAAAAAGCGAAGAAGCTAAGAGGAATGAGTCTTCAACGCATAAGTCATGGCGGGACTAAAGAGGACTCCCGAGCCTCCTCAAATAGGAGCAGCATGGGAAACAAATGTCAGTGAGGTGCTAACTACGATGCCCATGTAAAGGATGGCTCTACCATCGTGTCATGATTTAAAGAATCGGCGAGTGAAGATGGCTTACGAACCATAACACGATGGGGTCGACCCTATGGAAGATGTATTGGCAAATGGAGACTAGTATGCATAATGTAATAGAAAAATGGTGTCCCTAACCTATATGCCAGTGAGAAAACGATACCTACCGTGACGAGTCAGCAGTCATGGAACCATCTCGAAACTGAAAAACGTCCAAAATGTCCTGAAAAACAAACCATTCTCGACATTCCAAGCTCCCAAGTTAAAAGTCACATGAGACCAAACAAAATAAAATTTTGAAAAAATTTTGCATTTAAAAACTTATAAAAAGAATTTTGGAGTCACCATTTTTACCATTTGAGTTTGAGAGCAAAGGATTTGGAGCAAAAGGAGCAAACTTCCCATAGCCAGATTCAACCGTTCAAATTCGTCAAAAACCTCCAGGTAACTCTTATACTTAGCTTGCAATTGATTGTGACTGGTTTTAAGATTTTTGATTAATGTTTCACCGTTGAATTTTTTTCCCAAAATTTCTCCGCATCATATACGCAGGTTGGTAATATGAAACCCGCGTACACGCGGGCCCTATACGCAACTGTGTGCACAGGGACCCGCGTATACGCCGCGAACAATTTTTAAACAAAAACTAACGGTTACAAATCATTTTTTTCTCAGAATGCCTGTTACGTGGCATGAAAGAGAGCACTCAACGGTGGATAATGAAGTTATGAACAGTCCAGAAGCTTTAGATGCCCTACGGGGATGCGGTTTTCTTAAATTCTTCAAACTGCCGAATATGAAATCAAACACACGTCTGCTTGAGATGCTCATTGATTATTGGGACGTCGAGGAGGAAGCCTTTATGATTGATCAGATGCCACTCAGGGTAGAAGTGGAGGATATCTATTTCATCACGGGCCTTTCCCGAAGGGGAGAGGTAGTACATTCCTGGGGCAGGACACAGAGCAGTCTCACGATAGAGGACTATGTACTGATATATTGCCCGGGACATCCCAAGAAGGTTGGGAGCCAAATTTCCATCACACATGTGGCGAGTTTATCGTTGAGGATAATCCTGTTCACCATAGCTTGAGTGAACAGATCGTCCTCTCTGCATCAGGCATCACGGCTGACCATGAGCGTGGCAGTTGACTGTCTCACTACTGTGTTTGACTGGTCTACTCCTCTTCTGGCCAACATGAAGAACCAGCTCACTTCTATCAGGAGGGGATAGACCAAAAACTTTGGATATCGGACTATCCTATGTACTTTATTTTTCGAGAAGGTTCCCGCACTCCGCCCCAGGGTAGCAGTTTCCATCAGCACCCCACACGATCCACGCATGGGCCAGTGGGCTGATCTGATGAAACGTCGGGGGGGTGGGGAGGTCCCAAGGACTGCTTTCGACAATGACTTCTTCACCTGGTGGGATCAGCAAATCATCGTCGTGGATGACTACCCCTATGCTGGGTTGGATTTCCGAGGAGATCCTGATCTAGCGTTACCACCGAACGCAGCATGGGGCGAGATTGGTAAGAATTTTTCATTTTATGATTTTTTGGATTTTTCAAATATAATGATGAATTTTGAAAAATATTTTTGATGAGATTCAAATGACTGATATGATGATCATGTTTCAGACATTGGGCCGGTACGACCAGATGGGTTCCCGCGGCATGGACGGCGCGGCCGAGGAGCCGAAGAGGCGGCTGCTGATACAGAACAGACTCTACACAACGTCCAACGACACTTGGCGAGACTGAGCTGCTGAGTACTGATGGCTGCCATAGAGGACCTTCCTGAGGATATGCAGCGTCATGTGGTTGGCATGCCACGTGACTGGGTTCGCACTTTTCAGTGTGTGGCCAATGTGATAGTTACATACTTAGCCGATCATCCTGAGTTGGGGCATTAGATATGTCGGACATGATTATGGGCATTTGAGTCCCAATTTTGTATATTTTTGGACACACATATGTACACTCGAGACACTTTATGATATATTATATATATATATATATATATATAATATATATATATATATATATATATATAATATATATATATATACAGTTCAACTTTTTGATGTTTGATTTTATTGTGATGAATGATTGATGTGCTAGTCTAATGCTTGATTAGCGATAGAATCAGCTAACCAATTATGAGATCTTGGAATGTGCAAATAATTAATATAAGTAAATGATCTTTGCAACAACCTCACCCTTAAATACTGGCGATATAAACATGGATCCCTTACCCGATAAATGTTATTTAATTGTGACACTATCAATTGAGAATCAAGATACACTACCAGCGAGTCAATCCCATAAGAGATTGCCTCGGATAATAAATTAATAACAGTAGTATACTCAGCCATATTGTTTGAAGCAGCACCGATGCATATGCCTCTTGATACCATCAATTGACCAGTTGGATAATAAAGTACCCAAGCTGCGGAAGCGAGATTCCGAGTGTGCCGACTAGCACCATCGGCGAACCCAAAATAAACCAAGTCATCCATCAACGCCTGCCACAGCAGACCAAAAAGTGCTGATATCAAAAAATCTCGATGATATATGTATAAATATACATAAAGTACAAAGAAGCCATTGCTTGGCCAAAACTAAGCAAAGTACTTCCTGAGGTAGAGCCCGTCGGGGGGCTCCGCCAACTTGCTCCTAGGGATTTTTATAGGTACTATTATTGAACCAATCAATATACTTCCTTCAGCGAATAACTGTGTTGGAGCCAAAGGAGTCGTACAAACATCGCTATTCGGACTGGAGGACCTGGATTCAACTTCATGCACAGGGGAATAAAAGTGTGACCGGTGATATAAATCTTCCAAAGGTCGATCTACAGCCATAATTGCTTCGAATATCACTTCATCCGATGGAAAAACAATATCCGAGCAATCTGATGCAGAGGTGGAATCAAAGGTCCGAATATGAGCCACATTACCATCTATCTCTTTCCAAGAGGAAGGAGTAGAATGGTTATCTACAGAGTTATCAATAGATTCACATCTAGGTTCTACTACAGACATAAGAGATTCTATTCCACCCACCTTATCGTCATCTGATGTGGTCACAGATGAAGCTAAGGTTCAAGGATCCAAAGAATAAGGAGTTTGAACAAACTCTCTCCGTAAAGGGTCCCTGGAGGATGAAATTGTACCTATTCTAGCCGTAGGAGGGGAAAGATCAAACGTACCCATTAATAAAGAGTACATTCCGACTCCTAAATTCTCAATATGCGAACGGGGGTTATCCACAAAGGGAACAGTAGAGTTAGAAGTTACTCGAGGATCAAATGGAGAATAGTCCAATTGGTCAACCTTAACGATTTTCCCTTCATGAGGAAAGCAAACGACACGAAACAGAGTCGAAACAACGGCTTCCATTTCATATACCCAGTTCCTTCCTAAGAGGAGATTGTAGTCTAGGTTAGTATCTATGACCTCTACTTCAATATTAACGACCTTTCCTCCAACACATATAGGAAAGGCCGGGATAATCCCGTATGGCCTATGAGAATGACCATCAAACACTTTCAAGAGGGTAGGTGAAGGAACAACCGACGGTGATCCAATAGCCTTCCAACATGACATAGACATGACACACGTGGAAGCTCCCTCATCTATAACCGTCCGAAAAATATTCATTTTCTGGTAGGTAGACTTTATCTGGAAAGCCATGTGATGAGGAAGTCTCTTTTTGACATTATTCATATCAAAAGTGAGAGCTAAGGAATTACTTGGATCCACTGCCCCCATTGCCGATAGCAAGGCACTTCTTTGAGCAGGACATGACTGGAGAACCTCTAAAGCGGACATAGCACATGGACTCTGAGCCAAATCCTCAACAATGGAGTAATTTTTGGCTGCCCTAATATTAGGGTTGATAGTCGCACATTTAGCGGAACCTTTCAGTACCCGTGGTATAGTCTCAACAGAAGGTCGCTCATTATAAAGTGGGTTGTTAGTTTCAGGAACTAATTTACCCTTGGAAGTTTCACCTTCACCATAATCAAGTGACTGTGTGGCCACATTAGCGTGAGAACCCATCATGAAAACATTTGATGACTTGTCGCCCTCCTGGTTGCCCCCTGCGGAGGTACCAGGGTTTGAGCTCGCGCCAGCAAGCATTTGCTGCCCTTGGGGAAAAGGGTTGGTTAACACAGCTTGAGAACTAGAAGTCCCTTGTTTCCCTAACAAGCACTGAGCATCTTGAATCTTGGGGCAGAGATGAGTTAAATGGTCTCCATTGCACAACTTGCATGGAAACTTGACTTTCTTTCTAGACTCATTTCTACCACCACCAGCGTTGTTGCCGGATTTATTTGCATCAGGCTTCCCATCCTGGTTCTTTTTCTTACCTCATCCTTTCTTTTTCCTATTGGAATTTTCATTTCCTTTAGGGTTATCAGATTGGACGACATTAATTGAAGAAGTTTGGGAAGCCGGGGAATTAGACAATGTGACTTGGTTGTTAGAAGCAGTTTGTAAAGACAACTGTTGCAATTGGTTCAACAAGTTCACGGTAGTTGTGTCTACCGACCCAACGATACCATCCGCATGGGGACCTGGCTTCAACTTAGCTATGTCAACCTTAGACCCAACAGCATCTGGCAAGTATTTTTGTAGAATCCCAGACTGAGAGTAGATCAATTCTAATTGCTAGGCCCTAAAAATGGCTTGCCTCATAATAAACTCCAGACATGGAGACATCTTTGGAGATCTTGGGTTGTAAAGATTTCAAAAACCATTCGAGACGGTACTCCGGAGGGATTTCGGCTTTAATGAGCCTCTTTCTCCATCTCCATTCCTGAATATGGTCAGAAATGTGAGTTTCCTTATCCTGACGAAAAGTGGCCAGAAGTTCAGTTCCGGCATCATAACGGACAGGTAACTGGAAATGATTTAGGAAAATATTGGCTAAGTCAGCGAAAGATGTAAAGCTACCCCCTAGCAACTCTATATACCATTTGGCCACATTACTAGTCAAGGTGCGCTGAAAAAGTCCCAACCTAATCAAATCATCGATTAGGGAGTTAGATGAGCACCACAAATGGAATGTGGTTACATGGTCGCCTGGGTCTTCACCACTCTTCCATTCAAATTTTGGAATTTCCGAAGCGAGTTTGGTCGGTACTGGAGGCTAGGCCGAATTGTACTTGATTGGATTGTTTGTTAACTTAGTGAGATCTGGCAAGTTCAATGTTGCCAGAAACGGAAGCCTAGGAGGACCTTAGGGATTCCACCCAGACTGGGCGGAACTCCCAATGTTCTGAAAAGATTGTCCTGGATTTTGGAAGGCACCACGCTGCCCGAAGTAACCAGTAGAACCGGCTGAACCAAAAGGCAAGCCTTGTGATCCAGTAAAATTCGGAGTTTGACCAACTCCAGCCACAAAAGCCTCCATAACCAGCAAAGTTTCCTCCTAAAGGATTATAAGGAGTTGATAACCCCTGATATGGATTCCAAGCCGAAGCTAAGGTAGGAATACTTTGAAACGAACTAACCGTGGAGTACGACCTATTCCCTTGTTGGCCAATAAACGGATTCCTAGTTCCCGCGCCACTAACCTCAGGGTTAGTCCAACCTTGGAAAGGATTACTGCTTTGTCCTACAGAAGAAAAAGGCATGGATCCTATCATCGGGTTGGAATGTGGTATATGACCACTTCCAAAAGGAAAACCCTGGAATGGAGCTGATCCACCCATCATGGATGTAGCGGCACTAAACGGAACTGATGGAATACCGTGTGAGTGGGTGCCAAATGGGAAGAATCCAGAACCAAAAGCATTGGTTTGGGCATTTCCACTCGTGGACGGAATGGAGGTAGACCCAACTAAATATGTGCTAGCAAAAGATCCAAACAAAGAAGCAGAGGAGATGGAAATCGTTCCTCCTCCTTGTACCGATGTCGGAGTCTGCATGGTTGCAGCACTTGTCGTAGAAGCCATGCTTCCAGTGGTGGTCATCGATGGTAAACGCGTAGCATAACCTGGACTTGACGGTCTATGAGTCGGAGTCCCAACGTATTGTAATACGTCTGGATGACTAGATGGTAGTGGAGAATTTGGAGCCGCTAACGACTCTGAGAGTTCTTCTACCTCTATGTTATTCTCCGCTTGAAAGAGAACTCGAGAAAGGACTGGAGTGTCCCTCTCTTGTTCGGAAGTGCCAGACCTTGCTTGAACACTAATGCCCCCGAGAGGAGGATCAATCCCCGATGCGTCAACTACCGTGGGATGAAACCCACCAGCAGTATTCCCTCTGCGCCTTCTAGGAGAAGGCTCTAAAATTGGTGGTGAAAGACCACGAAGGCTTCGAGACCGTCTAGGAGATTAGTCAGCCACTTTGAATTTTTTGTTATGATCTAACTAAAGACTCAAAAAATTGAAAGCTAGGCCAACTAAGAGCATAGAGCATAGAGCACACACTATAAAGTCCCTAAAGATAACAGCCATTCAAACAACTTCCAAGTATTTCCACTCCGGGTGATTAGGACGGGACACCAAAATACAAGAAAGTGAATTAAGGGGCCTTCCGAAGATAGTCTGGGATGATGAGGGCCCAGTCCTATCAGCGAAGGTATCAAAGGAAGTTACTCTGACCTCCTAACAACAACCTGCGCCGCTGCAAGCCCCCAAGCTGCGCAAGGGTGCCCTCCAGTAGTACTATCAAGAGTGATGCAACGTCGACCTCAGGTGCCACGGGATTCCCCTCTGCAGCCACCTGTGTAGATCCCTAGGAGTAGCAACTATGGATACCAACTCGTCGCAGAAGCCAGGCGTAACAGTCGTGAGTAAGTTCGGACAAGTAGGAGAGGGGGTATCTCTCTTCCCTGTCTTCACAGACCCTCATGCTTAACTCCCAGATCCAGAGCTTTCTTGGTCTTCCTAACGCTATTGGATTTTCACTCTCTATTCAGACTCCTATGTTTGATGTTTATATGGCCTTGGACTCTTAACTCTCCGCTCACCTAATCCAAGGCCCTAAAATCCTAAACTTGTTGGTGTAACTGACTTAAACGAAAAAATTTAGTGAATTTTAGTTAGCGCTTGATTTTAAAATAGGTTGTTCTTTAAGTCACGGGATAACGGAAGTGAAACTAGTGGTGTTTTTTTACGCACAATAAATTAATAAAAACTTAACTACATGCACATGCACTTTTTCGTTTTTCGATGAAAAGCAATTTCTATAGGGTTCAGAGGAACTTCTAATAAAAAAAAATTCTTCTCTTTTCGTTAATTCACGCTTCACACTCACAAAAGCTAACAAATTTATGGATGCCTAAAAAGGTATGCAAATCTATCCTAATGCAACAAATATATGCCGATGCAAGATTCGAAACTACTTCTAAAAACAAGAAATTAAAGTTGCTTGCTTATCAATCTTTATCTTGCCACTTAAAATTTCTAAATGGAATATGAGATGCTACCATTCATTTCGTCTAAACACTAAAAACAAGTTCTAAGACAAACATAAAGCACTTTCATTCACTAAAAGGAAACCAAATGAAAACCAAGTTCAAGAAAGTAAAACTAAGTTTTTCAAAAAGTTTTCTTCAAAGCAACAACAAAAAAGTCTTTTCAAAATTGCTCCCAACAACACTGAAACTTGTGATTGAAGAATAGCCAACAAACACTTTTGGAAATTGACACCACACAATGGATGAAAATTCAACAAAAAGAGACGTGTTTAAGGATGCTCTTAACAATCAAAAGTAGCAATGAAAGCTTTGGCAACAATAACCAAAAAGATCAAAAAGACAAATTTCAAGAAAGTGCCAATCAACAACTTTCATGAAACAAAGAAGCGGATGGTCACAAAAGCGGTTTTGTCAAGCAAACAAAAATTCACCAAAAGCAAGATTTGACACGAAGATTGAGATCAATCTCCCTACCCTGATGAATCAGAGCAGCCAAGATTCCAAACAAGAAATCTTGCGTGCTTGAACAAGAAACGATGACGCTTGCAATAACAAAAAACAAGACCAATACTCCTTATAATCAGAGAGAATTCAGAACAAGATGCTCGCTGTAAAAACAACAACTGATACTGGAAAATGACTGTTTCAGACTGACTCAAACTACCAGACAGACCTTCAGATTCAAAAATATTTACCAATCTTGAAAATTGCAAGATATACGCGACTGTACTGATGTACAGATTGCGTGTATACGCTACTGTAACTAACGAAACCTGCGTATACGCGGGTTCACTTAAAGAAACATGCGTATATACGCCTCTGTAACTAAGAAAAACAAAGTATACAAAAGGTTTCAAGAAAAATAAAAAACAAACTGAAGAAACTGGCAAAGCTTAAAGTTCAAAAACAGACCAGACAGCAACAGCAAGCAAACAGGCAGCTGAGCCCTGATTGGATTGAAAACACCCAAATTAGGAACATCAAGAGTGTTGTCCCCAGCGGAGTCACCAATTTTATTGGAGGGAAATGTTCCCCTAGGGATTTTTGGGTTGAAACCCTAGCAGACTGAAAGTTATCTATTCAAAGAAACACACATTCACACAGCCATTATGCTATTATAAGCAAATTCTATTGTAAAGGGGACGTACCTTAGGTCCTATGTTTGAGAAGGTCCTTAGGGTCCAAACCCTTCTTGGAGTTCCCTTCTTATATTTTGTCCTGCAAAACAACCAATTCCAAAGAACACAGCAGTATATGGACAAAACCTTCTAAAGAAACCATCTTCATGTTATAAATAAAGGTAGTTAGTCATGAAATCCAAACAACCATTTACATATATATTCCAACATGAATATCATAAACATAAAGAGGATTTATATCGGGAACCAATACATGTGTTTCTTTTATTATAGACAAATAAAGTACATAAAAGGAATAATTTCACTTGAGTCACCTTCAGCAGGCTCCAAGAAAAGCTTCCTTCCAGATCCATTCCAGCCTCAAGCCTTTAACAAACTCCTTCCATGCCTTACTCCATGATGTCATAAATGGTGGATGAACATCAACACACAAGGAAACAAGGGTTTCCCGTACAAATGGGGGAGCTGCAGAAGGCACAAGGGACTTCAGACCTGGTCAGGGGAAAAATCTCAGCATAATAACCTTTCTCTCTCTTCTCTCCTCCTTAGGCCTTCCCTTTGAGGTCTTTTTATACCCCTCCCAAAGTAGTTTTTTAGTTGGGAGTTGGTTGGGAACAGTTGGGCCATGGGCACTAATAGGTGATCAGCAGGTAAAACCCACGATCTCCGCCCAAAAATAAGGAGTTTTATATTTTGTTAAGTGTTTTAATACATATACATGGGTTGGGTATACACACACCCGCGTATACATGCGTTTAACTCAGGGCAATGTCGCGTATAAGGGATAAAACACTGTTTTTTAAATTTTAGGACCAGGTCTGGAAGGAGGGTTTGCCCTAGGCCATGAGTCTAGCATCACAAACCATAAGAGCGAGATTTGGAGCTATAACAGCTCCCTTCCAGGAGAAGATGGAGAATTATAGAGGGTTGTAGCTCTCTGCGGGTTGCAGCATGCATGCTAGTAAAGGACTGCACCAGTACATAATCATTGTAAAAATAAGTTTCTAATTAAAAGGAAGATAGAGACGAATTGCAGTAGGTGGTTTTCACCCACATTGGGTTTCCACCTTATATCTTGTGTTCTTTTGTGTGATTTTCTTCTGCTCTATTTTACTGTTTCTGGTTACTGTCTATTTGATTCTGATACACAGATTAATGATCAACATCTGTAAGATAAAGTAAATTATAAGCTTGCCTAATATACACTGGTTTCCTCATACATAGTTGCGTATATACTTCGTTTTCACTAACTGAAGTAGCGTATATGATCTGGATTTGAAAAAGGAAATAATTGACTTGATAATACTAATTCACCTCCCATCTCAGTATTATTTCCAACAATTGGTATCAGAGCAGGTCCTTCAGAAGAAGCTTGATCGCTTGAAGGAAGATCTATCATCATGAACAACTACGAGAGAGAAGCATCGATCAGGCCACCAATTTTTGATGGGACCAACTTCGTCTATTGGAAGGTAAGAGTCACAACCTATCTTCAATCTCTTGGTACAGAAGCTTGGGATATCATAGATACAGGGTACACTTTTCCATCAGCAACTCCTACAGATCCCGCTAAGAAGAAGAAGTTTGAAACAACTGCAAAGGTTGTCAATACTCTATTAGGATGTCTATCCCAATCAGAATTCGTCAAGGTTATGCAGTATAAAACCGCAAAAGAAATATGGGACAAGATCGTTCTAAGATATGAAGGAGATTAACACGTAAAACGAACAAAACTTCAAACCCTCAGAATTCAGTATGAAAATCTCAGAATGTACAATGATGAAAGTGTGGATAACTATTTCCTACATATAGATGAGATTGTTAATTGTATGAAAAATTTGGGTGAAGAAATAAAAGAGGCTGTTGTGGTTGAAAAGATTCTAAGATCTTTGTCTCCTAAGTTTGAATCAAAATTTTCTGCAATAGAAGAAAAGGAGAATCTTCAGAAAATTACCATGTCGCAGCTACACGAAATTCTAACCGCTTATGAAATGAGGAAAGGGGGACCATTAGACAGAAAAGAAGCCGCATTCGAAGCCTCAGGAAAAGGAGATGTCTATGACTTAGGACATATATCAGAAGAAGAGGAAGAACCAAATTTTGTCAAGAACCTTCAACAGGGTGCTGGAAGATTCAGAGGTAAGTTACCTTTCAAATGTTTTGCTTGTGGAAGAGTCAGTTACTATGCTGCCAAGTGCCCTCATAAAGATAAGCTTGACAAAGGTAAGGAACCTGTTAGATGGAACAAGAAACATAATGTAAATAAGAAAAGCTATTACACTCATGAAGATAGTGATGGATTTTCAAATAGTGATGAAGATGAACAAGGTAATAATTTTAGACTTTTAATGACTTTTGAAGATGATGATTTCATGGATGCTATAGATGAAGAAGTTCCTTATGAAGAATATTTTTATAAAGAGATTTCTAAACTCAAACTTTGTTTAGAAGAGAAAAATATGATTATTGATACTCTGCAATCTCAACTAGCTGAAAGGGAAAAACATCATGAAAAGTTAGAATGTGAAATTGTGGGACTTAGAAAAGAGATTGAGAAAACTAAAGCTCTTAATATTAGATTTGTTAAAGGATCTAACACTTTAGATGAGATTATCAAAGTGCAGCGTTCTCCACTAATCAAGACAGGTTTGGGATATAATGAAGAATCATCTCAAGCACAGAAGCCATCCACCTTCAAAAGTTATATTGATGCAGCAAGGAGAGATGAAAAGGTGGAAAATCAACAGCAAAGGAATAATGCCACTCACCAGGTAAATCAGGGACAATTTACCTTCAGAATGAACAAAGACTACCAGGTAAATCAAGGTCAATCTACTTTAAGGATGAGCAGAAGCTATAACCAGCCACAAGTAAAACCTTCTCAATTTGCCTCAAGAATGGGTGTCAATAGAAGCTACAATTATTTGGCTGGTAGATTTGATAATCGCAGGAATTTCTTCAATGGCCAATGTTTCTCTTGTCATAACTTTGGACACAAAGCAGCTCAGTGTGTTGCCTACAAAACTATCATGACTAGAGAAGCTCAAAAATAGAGGAGTATGACTGGGATCATGAAAAGGACCTATAATAACTTTTCTGCTCTTGAAAATGAAATAGAATGTTCTATTTGTAACAACTTTGGTCATGAAGATTCTGAATGCAGGAGCAGGTTTCGGCAGACAACTCAAAAGGAGCAAGCCTCAAGTGCCAAAACATGGAGAATGAAGGAACCACAACTAGAGAGATGTGGTATAGCTTTATATGCGGAAGGACAAGAAAATCAATGGTACATCGACAGTGGATGTTCGAAACATATGACGGGTGATAAAGAAAACTTCAGTCATATAGTGCCTTAGAAAAGCAGAAGAAGGTCTCTTTTGGAAATGACACCCCTTCTCTCATAAAAGGTAAAGGTTCAGTTCAGTTAAAAGAAAAGGTCAAAGCTGGAAATGTCATGTATGTTGATGGCTTAAAGCATAATCTATTGAGTGTCAGTTAGATGTGCGATCAAGGAACTGAGGTAGTGTTTCGATCAAATGGATGTAGTGTTCGTGATCTTGATACAGGAAAAACAATGATAAAAGGCATAAGAACTCCAAATAATTTATACATATTCAAAGAAGGACAACCTCAATGCTATCTAAGCAAGAGTGATGAACACTAGTTATGGCATAGAAGATTGGGGCATCTTAGTTTCTCTCAGATAAGGAAAGCATGAAAATACCAGGCAGTTCGTGGTCTTCCAGACATCAGAATTCCAGACAATACAATACGAAAATCGTGTCAATTTGGTAAGCAAACCAGAATTAACTTCCCTGAGAAGGAAGGATCAGCTAGCAGGCCACTTGAACTTGTCCATAGTGATGTATGTGGTCCATCAAGGAAAAGGTCACCTCGAGGAGAAGAATACTTTATCTTATTTATTGATGACTTTTCCAGGATGTGTTGGATAGGACTTATGAAGCACAAAGACGAAGCCTTTGAAAAATTCAAATCATTCAAAGCCTTAGTGGAGAACGAATCAGATCACAAAATCAAATGCCTCAGGTATGACAGAGGTGGGGAGTTTACCTCGAATGAATTTTTCGATTTTTGTGAAGAAAATGGAATAAAGATGGAATTATCTATAGCTAGGACACCTCAAAAAAATAGAGTGGTGGAAAGAATGAACATAACGGTTCAAAAAATGGCTCATGCTATGCTTGATGAGTCTGGAACTCCCGCAACCTTCTGGGGTGAAGCCGCATTTGCTGCAGTTGTTATTCTCAATAAGACAAACGTTCGGGTGAACAACACTCAAACTCCTCATGAGCTCTAGTATGGTGAGACTCCTTCGGTAAAACATTTCAAAATTTTTGGAAGCAAATGCTATATTAAAAACAATGATGAAAATCTTGGCAAGTTTGAACCTAGAGCAGATGAAGGCATTCTCCTTGGTTATTCTCCTCATAGCAAAGCATACAAATGTTACAATAAAAGGCTTGGAAGGATTGTTGACAGCATTGATTTAGTGGTGGATGAAGAAGAAAACACTCCCAAGCAGGTAAGCTCTGAAGACTTTGAAGATGATGAGGACTATACATCAACATCAGATCAAATTCATGATGAAGAAGAAACCCATGAGGCACCATAGGAACAGATAAGGATAGAAGAAAAGATTCCATCTAGATATGCTCAGAAGAATCATCCAGAGTCTCACATTTTGGGGCAGAAAGAGGCAGGTACACAAACTAGAAGAACAATTGCAGAAGACTCAAGCTATTTGGCATTACTCTCCTCCACTGAACCACAAAATGTAAAAGAGGCATGCAAAGATGAATGCTGGGTCAAGGCAATGGATGAAGAACTTGAGAAGATCGAAAATAATAACACTTGGGAGTTGGTTCCTAGACCAAAAGATAAGAATGTCATAGGGACAAAATGGATCTTCTAAAACAAGTTGAATGAAAATGGGGAAGTGATTAGAAACAAGGCCAGACTTGTTTGTAAAGGGTATGCTCAACAAGAAGGAATAGATTTTGAAAAAACTTTTGCTCCCGTTGCTAGACTTGAGGCCATCAGAATGTTCCTTGCTCTCTCTACGTTTTAGAAGTTCAAAGTATTTCAAATGGACGTGAAATCCGCCTTTCTGAATGGAGACTTAAGAAGAAGTGTACATTGAGCAACCAGATTGTTTCATCCTTGGGAATGATCCAAATCTTGTATGTAGACTGAAAAAGGCTCTATATGGTCTTAAACAGGCTCCAAGGGCTTGGTACTATCGTTTGGATAAATACCTTCAACAACAAGGCTTTTCAAAAGGATCAGCAAACATCAATATTTATATAAAAATTGAAAATGACAAATTGCTAATACTTGTTGTATATGTAGATGACATTATCTTTGGCAGCAATGAAGAAGCTATGAGTCAAAACTTTGCCTTGGTGATGCAGAAAGAATTCGAAATGTCATTGCTTGGACAGTTGACATATTTTCTTGGTCTACAAATCCAACAAAATGAAGGCGGTATCTTTTCATCTCAAACCAAGTACCTCAAGCAGATCTTGAAGAAACATGGCATGGAAGATTCAAAACCATTATGTACCCCTATGGTTACAGGATGCAGCCTTAGTGCAAATGATGAATCAGTTGCAGTGCATCAACCAACCTATAGATCCATGATTGGAAGTCTGCTTTATTTGACAAGTACCCAACCAGACATCATGCATGTAGTGGGAATAGTTGGAAGATTTCAAGAAAATCCTAAGGAAACTCATCTACAGGCAGTGAAGTGAATTTTAAAGTATCTTCAAGGAACTCAAAACTATGGGTTATGGTATCCTAGAAATACATATCTCACACTTCATGCTTACACAGATGCGGATTGGGCTGGAAGCGTGGATGACAGAAAAAACACTAGTTGTGGTGCATTCTTTATGGGTTCCAGATTAGTATCTTGGTTCAGCACGAAACAAAGTTCAAATGATCTATCTACAGCTGAAGCAGAATATGTGGTTGTTGCATCTTGTTGCACTCAACTCCTTTGGATGATGCAAACCTTGCAGGATTTTCAAATCACTTGTACACCACCTATCTCTATCTTATGTGATAATACAAGTTCAATCAAAATTTCAAAGAATCATGTCATGCATTCAAAGACTAAGCACATTCCGATCAAGTATCATTTTCTCCGGGAATAAGTGTTGGAATAGAAGGTCAAGTTGGAGTATGTTCCCTCTAAGGAACAAGTTGTTGATATTCTCACCAAACCACTGCCAAGAGAGACATTTGAATACCTTATATAGAAATTGGGAGTAGTTGATGCATCATCTTGCTGTTGAAACTTGTCTGTTTCACAGAAAAATGGGTGTACACAAATTTCCTAAGGAGGATCCGCGTACATACGTCGGTTTATGTGGAGACAGTCCCGTATATGGAGGTTTGAAGGAAGACAGTGGGGTCAGACTCTAGTTGAAGATAGTCTGATATCGGTCTGTCAGAGACCGTCTGGCACAGGTTCAGGGGGAGAAGACAATATTCTCATAAGTCATTGTTGGCATTTCATTTGAAGCTGTTGGTTTGTGTTCACAAGCTAGTGGATCAGGTGCAGGAGGTGAACAGAAGGAGAACATGGGTAATGATCTGAATAATGTTTTATAGATGCCTCTGATATTTGTAGTCTTGCTCTACATTTTTTGTCTCTATGTCATATATATATTTCTTTTGTTGTCAAGGTCATGTAACGACCTATTCTGGTTTCCCCACTATGCCTGGGATGATTAATGTAATGAATTTGGTTGTCATATGTAAATCTTTGATGTATCTCCATTGGTTGGGTGGATGATCCCCACTTGGTTGGGTGATGAATGTATGTATAAAGTCTTTTGGTAATAGGAAGGTATTTTATGATGTTTAAGTCATGGTTCTTCTTGAAGAACACCTTTTTGCAGATCTTGCCTACAGTCAGGGGGAAGAACTTTCAGCATGTCCTCAGGGGGAGCACAACCCTTTGCCCTTGATGACAAAGGGGGAGAATGACTTTGAGGATCTTGGGGTTGCCATCAAGTACAAAGGGGGAGATTTTTGGCATTATGGCACAGGTTTGGCGTTATGGTATGGGTGTTGTCCTTGATGGCAACTTTCTCTGGTAACAGATCTCAGCTCAGGCTCCCAGAATAAAAGAAAAAATATATATATGTAGGTTCACCATGACTAATATGCGTATACACGCGGGTTAATTGTGAAAAAGTCGCGTACGCATATGCATGCACTTTCATGCAAGGAAAAGAACATACACGTGGGAGAACTTATTTTTAGTCCATCGTATTTAGTCCTTGGTATTTGAACCTATGGTTTTGGGCCATGGTATCTCATCAGAAGTGTTGATCCCAAGTATTGGGTTCATGGTATTGATTTGTTATCGTTTTGATCCATGGTATTGTGGAAGGGCTAAGACTATAAAAGAGGAAGGAGATCATTTGGCAAAGTATGATCTGAATGATTGAATATCTGAGAAAGTGCTAGATCTGGAATATTTGTTATTGGGTGATGGTGTAGATTTGAATCTAAATGAAGGAGGAACCTGAGCGCAAGGAGAAGGAAAAGTTCTATTGATGGGTAAAAATCTTAAAGCTTGATTAATAATATCTTTCTATAACTTTGATTTGTTATATATGGCGCATGCTCGATCTATAAATCTGAAAATCTGGGTTAACTAATGTCTGAATGATTAAATTATCCTTTATAGGTATACACATAGGTTCGGTGAAGCGAAGGCACGTATACATGCAGGTTCTGTAAATTAAAACTGTGTATATGCAGGTTGGTCCATACGCAGATGCGTATGCATGTAGTTTCTGGTTATTTAAGTAGCGTACCTCTCTTAAACTGTGTTCTAGCTGCTTCTGTTTATTGCTGCAGGATTCTGGGTTCAGAATTAGGTGTGTGACTACTGTTACTGTGTTCTGGGTACAACAGTCAGAAGAAGTATCTATTTGATTCAGTGTTAATTAATGAAAAGGAGATTGTTTGAATCTTGATGATTGATTGATGTTCATGGATCCAGTCTGAAAATTTATGAAACGTGGTCCCTGGAAGAAAGAGAAGGTTGTAGCCTTCTGTAGGCCAGCACCTACGTACTAGTATCTTGGCTAGTGCAAGAGCTAAGGGGGTTGTAGCTCCATTCCAGGAGAAGCTGGAGAACGAGAGAGGGTTGTAGCTCTCTGCGGGTTGCAGCCTGCGTACTGGTAAAGGACTGCACCAGTACAAAATCATTGTAAAAAGAAGTTTCTAATTAAAAGGAAGATAGAGACGAATTGCAGCACGTGGTTTTCACCCACATTTGGTTTCCACCTTATATCTTGTGTTCTTTTGTGTGATTGTCTTCTACTCTATTTTATTGTTTCAGGTTACTGTCTATTTGATTCTGATACACAGATTAATGATCAACATCTGTAAGATAAAGTAAATTATAAGTTTGCCTGGTATACGCTGGTTTCCTCATACATAGTTGCGTATATACGCCGTTTTCACTAACTGAAGTAGCGTATATGATCTGGATTTGAAAAAGGAAATAATTGACTTGATAATACTGATTCACCCCCCCCTCTCAGTATTATTTCCAACACTCGGCATATCACATATCGGTGATCGAAGGCTCCAAGGTGCAATGCAACAATGAAATCATTTCGCTAATTAGAGATTAACAATCTTGCATATCGGAAGTCCTAGCACATCAACAAATGAAATATCAATAATCCTGCATATCGGAGGGCAAGTCCATATCGACGATTATTTTTTGGAATTTTCAAAGATGACACACATTGGGATGTTATGAAATTCGAACACCAATTGAGTTAAATAACTAGGATTGAGGTTTCTTTGTTAAAATCGCCGGGGAGGAAAAAAAGTGATTTACAAAGGAATCCGTTGAAAACCTAGGGAAGGTGAGGCCTCTTTCTCTCTCCATTAGGCAAGGCACTTGGAGACATCTAGTTGGTTCCAATAAAGATAGATGGCAGTCACAGATGATCTATGATGTGGACACATGGCAGGATCCGATTATTTCCGATAATTCCAAGTGGCAGCTGATGTCAGCATGAGGTGGTGGTACAAAGGGACACATGGTAGGAAGTTTTGGTGTTTTGAGGTGGCCTAATGGGCCATAACTTCGTGACATGTGTCACCACTCAGAAGACACCACGTGGTAGTGATGACATCACATCGATGATTGACAATCAAAGGTTTACGATGGTTGGCACATTGGCCACCTTGGGGAATCACCGATTAGAGGGCTATGATATGAGGGCTAGAAGGTGGTTTTCAAGTCTTAAGGAACCAAAGACAAGGGCTGAATAGAGGGGCATATTGGAAATTAGCGATCAGAGATTTGTGGTTGCTGGCATATGGACAACAAGTAGAAATCCCCAATAAAAGGGCTCTGATGTGGTTAATGCTTGGTCGAAGAATTTATAGAACCAAGGGCTCTAAGCTCTTAACAAACGAAAAAGGCCCCTAGCACAATGCTGAAAAGACTTAGCGCCTCAGGTCATGGCACCCAGTCACTACCCTCGATCCTATGAAGAGAAAAGTGAAAAGGAGCTAGAACAAAAAGGGCCAAGGACAATCAGAATTTTTTTTCATACGTCTATTTGTGAATAAAGTTCTGATAGAGGAAAAGCTCTGATAAAGTGCAATACGAAGGAGAAAAGGCTCTCGACACAATTTTAAAGGGCTTAGCACCTCAAGGCCATGCAGTGGGTCATGACACTCAGTCATATGGTGGATATTCAACAAGGGTCAGGCATAAGGGTTTTGAAATATCGAAGGTCGACAATCGACAATTTGTAACATTGCACCACTGTAAAAGTTGCAATATAGCACTGTGATGTAAAAGCTTTGATAGCAAAATACATGATTTTGAAGGCTGGATGGGTCAGTAGCTGAAGAAAAAAAGTACAGGTAGTGTAGTTGGTCATTGGAGATATCCCGTGCACACATTATAGAAATAAATGCAAAACAGAAAATCCATTTCAAAGTATTATAAGCCATGAAGAAGCATGGAGAGTCTCAGTGGAGTGTGTAGGTGGAATAAGATTAAATTCTTAGCATCGAGAGCCTCAATGATGTGAGAATGCCAGATAGGGAGGATTTTGCCTGGTTTGAGTATGGAGTGGACTAAGAATTAATTCTCAGTATGGAGGAAGTTGTCAATGTTCCCATTCTCATAGCGAATGCAGTGGCAGAGACCAATACCAATGAAACAAGAGAATGGAGAGGCCATGCTAAGGTACAATGTGCGTTATTGAAAGAGGACAGTTTGGTAGCATTAATTGTGGGGACAATAGAGGAAAAAACCCCAGGATCTCGAATGACCAAAGTGGGGGAATGCAACATAGTTGTGAAAAAGCATGTTCTGCATAGTGAGGTTGTGAGTTCTTAAGCATAAAAGAAGTGACCCTAAGAGCATAACTCTATGAGATAAGGTTGTGAGTTTCATGTATGTTGTGTGAAAGGTCGAAGGTGTTTGAGCACTGATGTGAGCAGAAAGAAGACAACTAAGCATGTGCCATGAGAAGTAAGGTCAATAGCAGACTGTGTGTTATGGAGAGGCAGAGAGCTAAGTGCATGAAGTTAAAGGGGCAGGGATCAAAGGGTTGTTGAAGAATGTTGTAGAGAGTTGCAAAGTGTAGAAGAGTGAGTTGAGATCAAAAGTTGTTATCAGGCAGAGTTGCTACCAAATTATAGAGAACTACCAGTTCTTATGTGAGTGTGGGTTGGTGCCCGTAATCAGGAAGTTGGTGCTTGCAATTAGGAAGTTGGTGCTTCCATATCTAGTGGAGCTTGAGAAGGCTTGAGGGTTGGTGCCTCTTGAAAATTGGTGCTTGCTTAAATATAAGGAGCTGCAAGTTGGTGCTTGCAACAAATCCATGAGGTCGGTACCTCACATGGTGCTTCTGGTAAGCTAGACAGGTGTCTAAAAATAGAGGGAGTTGGTGCTTCCTACTAATTGGTGCTAGCAAAGAATCAAAGGGAGTTAGTGCTTCCTGTGAGTGGGTTCTCACAAAACATATTGATGTAATAGAGTAGGTGCTCCTATTTACATCAATAACAACAACAAGCTTTGTGGTTTTTTCTCGAAAGGGTTTCCATGTGAAAAAACCTTGTGTCTAATGTGTATGATGTTTATGGTTTGTATGTGTGTGTGTTGATTTCATGTTGTTGCTACATTACATATTGATGTTTTTTATATGGATGGGTGCCAAGTTAAATAAGAAAATAAAATTGGCATAAAGAAGAAAAAATTAGCCATAATATTGATTCACCACCCCCCCCTTAGTATTAATATTGTCTCCAAAAAGTCCCACATTCATGCTTGGAATATGGAACAAGGGTGATTGACTAAAAGAAAGACTTGGTTCAACTCAATCTATGGTCGGTTGGTACATGGAAGTCCCTGACTAGGTTGGATATTGCATACATTAATAAGAGATATTTTCCTATTGTATTATATGATTAATTGTAATTGTTGTTATGTGGATTTGATAGTTGTTCTCTCATGGCCATTATTCTGGTTATATGTTGGTTATAAGCACAGTTCCATAACAGGTTCTAGCTATGGCTCTTGATATGTTTTGATTAGTTGATGAATGGTTAATTAATGCATGAGATAACAAATTTTATTGCAACTATTATGAGAGGGAATTAGACCTTATTGGTGATTCTTAGATAGCTTTTAGACCATATGTTTAGATATGCATTCATGACTTGAAGATTACATGTTCACCATATGTTTGTCGAAATGACTATTATGGTCAGACCTGGTTAGGTCAAGTCCTTAATCAAGTTTTGTATGAACGGATTTGTCCTAATGTTATTTATCATTCTATAAAGTATCATTAAGTTATGGCCAGGGGTATAGAGGCTATCCTGAAATGGTGGCTCAGAATCTAGGACCACACCCTTTGAACTGGAAGTTTTGGGCTATAACCACAACTTTATAGGCTTATGCATACAATTGGAGGAGTATAACCATATGGAGGCCTTTTCATGCATGCAGTTGTGGGCCCATGTCACTAAAAAGGAAATCTAACTTAGGGTTTCAAAAATTGGAGTGGTTGTTTAGCTTTTGGATGTCTTGTAGCTCCTAAGGAAAGTTAATAAGTTCTAGTTTGTTGAATCCACTTCCGTAACTATACTTAGGAGGTTGGTTCATGTCATAGTAGCCCTCAACTCATGTTTACCCATGTAGGCAAGCTAAAGTGGGTAAATGTGGGAAGGGTGGTTACAGATTAGCATCAGAATAGGTTTCCTTCTCTATGGGTGTTATATGATACCATATTGGTACCAAATCTCTCAGGTTCAAATACTTGGACTAGATGGGAAAAATGTGTTTTGTCATGCATGCATGTTAATTTCTATGTGGTTGTTATGCATGCATTGCCATGGTTATGGTTGACGTGCATGGGTTCATTGTATGAAATTGGTGTTATCATTCATGATGTCAATATATTAATATGATTATGTATACCCATGTATCATGCTAATCTAGATTTATTTTGTAGACGAGATAGCCTCCCCTAAACTTCACTAACCTATGTCGATTATGTTTATATTTTGTTTATCTAACATGGTATGTTTGCAGGAAGAAGAGAATTAAAGGTTACTAGAAAAATGGTGGACTAAAGTTCACAACACTCCCCTTATAGATAAGATGAGCAACCAAGAGATGAGTGTTTAGTCAATTTAGTATGTCCTAAATTGCTACATTAATTATCAATCCGTAAGTTGTAAATTGATGAAGTCTGGCGCACTGTATGTGCAAGACAACCTCTTTCTTACTTTTATTTTTTTCAATTTTATCTTGTTTTTGGGGTTTTTTCCTTGTTGGTCTCCTAAGGTGTCTAATGCAAATGGAAATCCTATTCTTAGGTTTTAAGAATACTTTTAGACGGCAAGTATGGATGTAGATTTAAGACAAGGTTTATGTCTCTTATCATAATTTCCAAAACTTAGCACTCCAAAAGATCTCAAAACATGCTATTGATAAAATCAGTACTTGAACAGGAATGTAAATATGCAGCTACTTAAACAAAAGATGAAATACTAATCATCAGGTCATTGCCTCTGCTGCCTATCTAATTACAAAAATAAAATCTAAACTATTGCACTCAAAACCAAAAATTGCAGACTAATGAAACCAAGATCAATTTACTTCACTTATAATCCGATAGCTCGCCAATCAACTTCTCGGGTTAAGCCATGGCACCAGAGATAATGTCAAATAACATGAAGAATTGATATCTAAATTACATATTTGCAGATTAATGAAAGCAAAATCAAATTACTTCACTTATGATCCGATACCTCGCCAATTAACCTCTCGGGTTAAGCCATGACACCAGAGATAACGTCAAATAACATGAAGAACTTGATATCTAAACTACCTACTTGCAGATTAATGAAAGAAAAATCAAATTACTTCACTTATAATACGATAGCTCGCCAATTAACTTCTCGAGTTAAGCCATGGCACCAGAGATAATGTCAAATAACATGAAGAAATTGATATCTAAACTACCTACTTGCAGATTAAAGAAAGAAAAATCAAATTACCTCACTTATAATCTGATAGCTCGCCAATTAACTTCTCGAGTTAATCCATGGCACCAGAGATAACGTCAAATAACACGAAGAACTTGATATCTAAACTAGCTAATAGCAGCAAACAAATCTCACTGAAATCAAAGCATAACAACTGAAATTGAAAAGCTTAAAAAGTTCAGCAGAGAAATAAACCTCACATCACTACTTGACACAAAAATTATATGAAAAAGATCGAGCATAACCTATCCTGAAACACACTAATCAGTGTTAATAAAAAAAGTATGCAATGCTGCAAAATCATGTACAAGAATAAAACGATTAGCACCATAAACAAATTATGAGAAATATATAGTGAAAATAAGAGAAAATATGCATGAAAACTTTACAAAAACGAAAAGCAAAACCTCAGCCAGCAGGGGCCCTCTGAACAGCCTTTGGTTAACACGATGTCACCTCAGAACCACGCTTTACACAGTCATGAGAAAACAGAATTTTTTATATTGCAAGATAGAGAGTATGTCTTCTCATTACAACAACAAAATGAAAGCTTAAAACAACAGCGTCAATCCTAATATCTGAACTAGCTACTTGCGTCGCAAACACTTTATTTATACAGGAAAATAGATAAATGTTTTTATGAGAGAAATCTTCAGCAGAGGACACATAAACAAGACAGAACCCATAAGTTCAGCCTCTTGGTTGCCATAAACATTCAATCTACAAAAGGTGGATGTTGGATTTGCATCATGGAGATGGCCTGCAACTGTCAAGAGGGATCCACGAATCTAGGAACGGTCTTGGAATTTTCACATGCTGAAACAAAGACCTATTTGATGTAGGACTCCTTGTTTGACCATCCTTTGACCAATGCCTTTCTTCACGAATTCCGATGAATAGATAGGACCTTGTCCACGTGTAGATCATTTATGAGCTACCCACGTGCCTCGTTTCACCTACCAACACTTGTAACCTATAGAACAATGAAAGTAGCTGCGGAATTGTGAGTCAGCTGTGGAAAGTGGCTACATTCCATAGCTGATGAAAAAAATCTAAATCAAATAGCACACACAAGGATATAGTTAGAAAACCACTTAAATGCACTCCTAAAATCAATATGTAACAATCTTTGATAGCTTATGAGGCACTGATGTAGGAAAATGGAAGAGAAAAGATCTAGGAAAGTGTGTAGAAGAGAGGTAGTTCTGGGGCTCAACATACCCCCACTGTGAAGATGTTGCATGTCCTCATGCAACCAAAACTGTGACTATCCTTCCTTCAATTCATCTGCTCTGAGACTTATGCTAATACATCTAGCCTTCTCTTCTTCTTCCTTAGTGTCACTGTCATCCTGGGCTTCATCGTTAGGCACCTGTATTTGAGGTTGATGAGGGCTCTGATCAACCTCCTGTTCTTCTTGTTCAATTTCTTATTTTTCTTTTGTCGCAATCCTAAATGAAGCATGGTATTGTCATAGATGATTTTGTCCAACCTGTTCTATTCTTTCAACGTTTCATTTTCCCTTTTGATATGTCTATTCAGGACTTCTAGTTCAAAAAATTCTTGTTTTAATGATTAGATCAAAACTTCCTGAGTTGTATCAGGCTGATTAGATGAAGTGCCCCATTCTGTTGCAGTCTTTTCCAATGATTCAATAAAATCATACATATGTTGCTGAGTTGGATCTATTTTTGGTGTGGCATTTCTTGGATTGATCTCAAAATCTAGTTGAGGAAAAGAAGAATGTTGTAGACTATGCTCAAGAGGAGTGATTGCTGGTGATTGTTCTGGTGTTTCCCCTCCTAAGTCTATGAAGTGAGCCCCTTTGTTTTGCACTTTCTTCAACTTTCCTTTAAGTCTTGAGCTCCTTCTTAAATTCTGTGAGCTGGTATCTCCCTTCTCTACACTATGTTTCTCCTTTCCTTTTTCTTTTGCCTTAACTGACTATCCTTTAAGATGAATTAGCATTTCAAAAAATATATGCTCTTCTTCTGAAGAAGGTTATGGGGTCTGATAAATGTCTTCAATATTTATTTTCCCCTTCTGTTTCACTTATTTCCCAATCTCAGTCAAGGTTTCAGACAACATCTCTTCCTTACTGGTTTCTCTAGTGATACTAGTAGGAGCCCTTTGGATTTCTACATTTGTTCTTCTTCTCCTACTTTTTCTTATTGAGCTTCCCTCAAGTGTTTCAGGTGGGTCCTGGAAGAAATTTCTAATTAAGAATTGTTACCATGTGTCCTTTATTTTCTTCAACTGATTTTCAACCAGAATTTTAACAAGGCCTTGATGATAAAGATGAGGCTCCATGTCATCTAGATTTTTCTGAATAGTGGTGGACATATTTTTCAAACTACTTAACAAGAAATAAGACAAATTGATGGTTTGAATCTCCGGAAAATTCATTAATAACCTTATATGGTACATGTACATAGACCCGTAATGAATTTTTGGATTATCAAAAACAGACTGGTCCATTTGTCCTTTAGGGTTGAAACAGGAATTCCAAATTTAAAAACGGATATATCCATACCTGGGTTACACAAAATGATCCTCCAGGCCTTTTCATCGAAATATTTATTTTTGAACCATCGTTCTCCTTCCTGTGGGAGCTCCGTTGCTACTGCAATGGATTCCTCCATTACAGGGAATTTAATATCCACAATATCAACTTCCATGCCATTGAAGGACCTTGCAAGTGTCTTCGTGACTTCTTTATTATGACCCCTGAATTTCTGGATAAACTACAACCACCTTGCATTCTTTAACGTGCTCTTTAATTACGGATAACCCTCCATGAATTTAGCCCCATCCAGCTTTGTTCTTACCAGAAGGCCCATTCCTTCCTCTTGCTTCGAAAATATCTTTGTAAGTGATGGTTTCATGGAGGCAGAATGGTTGTATGAGCAGAAGATGGAGGATTGAGAAGAAAACCAGTGGTTACAAAATGGGAAGAATACGGAGCATGCAATGAAAACAAGTTCACGAAGCAGAGGCTTGTATAAACAAGCCTTGAACTGGCAATCGTAAAATTGGCGTGAGAGTATGGAAATAGAGTGAGACTGGCATGATTTTGAAATAAAAGGCTACGGAGTGGATGTTAGCAAATTCATAAAATTACTGCAGAGTGGTGCGTCAAAGGAGAGCCATCGTCAATTGTATTACATCTTCATGATTAACCGGTTCAACATGTATAATGCGGACGTACAACTGAGTACGAGTTAGATTCAGAAGAGGATTATGAGGCCGTTGGAATTTGATGCAGAGATCATGGTGGAGTTATGCAAAGGTCATGGAGGATTTAAGGAAGCTATCAATTCGAATCATTACACATGATGGAGCTTGTGATTTTACAACTATACAGATTATGTGTTCTAAAATGCTATTTGAAATTGATTTTGCTCATACCTTAGAATCTTACCACTTCTGTTCACTAACTTTTGATTGGCTACCTCTTGTAGTGCTTTTAGGTGCTGACATCTTCAAAATATTTTCCTCTTCCATACCTATATCTGGTTTTCATCATTACTTGGCTAACATTTGACTGTCACTGCATAGTAACAGAGTATTAGCTGCGGAATCAACAATCAACTGCAGAATCAGTATTCGGCTACGGAATCAAAATTCGGCTGCGGAAACTGACATAGTGAATAATATATGACTTGCGAAGTGAATGGAGATGGATGGAAATCAATGATGACTGAATGAATGATATATGGAAAATTTAACATGAAAGGGATTTTATTGGTGGAATTTGATGGCGAAATGGAATGAAAAGAAATGAGGTGAAATGACATGAAATGAAACAACTATGAGTAAAATGAGAAAGATTTTTTTTTTGGAAAATATAGGGCATCAAAAGTTTCTAATTTTCGCCCTGTATTTTCTGTATAAGACTGCCAATTAGTGATTGGTTTTTAGGCGTATACATTTTTTTTTTTTTTGAGAAAACAATGAAAAGAACAAAGACTAGGCTAGTGGAGAACAAGGATTCTTCTTCACCAGCCTTGTTGTAGAATTATCTTGAAAGATTTTGACAAATTCCTCCTTTGAGAGTGGCTTATGATAGATATTCAATCTGTGACCATTCACAATGAGAGGAGTTTGATACTCATCAATGGTTTTGATTCTTACCGCTCCATTGCTAAAAACTTTTTCAATCTCATATGGCCCAAGCCAATGAGTTTGAAATTTACCTTTAAAATCTTTGAACTTGGAATCAAATAGAAATGCCTGATCTCCTTCTTGAAACTTTTTCTCCTGGATATATTTGTCATGCCACTTAGCTCTTTGATATTGAACTAGATCAGTTCTTAGGATTGCTTCTTGCCGGATCTCATCTAGTTCATTCAACTGCTCCATTCTATGCTTTTGGGCTTCTGATAGATCCATTCCCAATTGAACTAACATCTTGAAGGTCTTAACTTAGAACTCAATGGGGAGCAGAACTTCTTTCCCATAAACAAGTTCATAGGGAGAATGTTCTATTGTATTCCTCCATGTGGTTCTGTAGGCCCATAAGGCTTCAAGAAGCCTTTCTGCCCAATCTCTTCTGTGTAGATGAACAGTCTTAGTAATGATGCCTTAAATTACTTTGTTTGTGGACTCTACTTGACCATTTACTTGTGGATGGTAAGGAGTAGATTTTATGTGCTTGACCTTGTACTCTTCCATCAGCTTCTCCACCAGTTTGGCTATGAATTGACCTCCCTGATCTGTCACAATTTCTCTTGGAACACCAAAGCAAGTAAAAATATCCTCATAAATAAAACTAACAACTAAATTTTCAGTAGCAGAAATAATGCTTTGGCTTCCACCCATTTAGTGACATAAGCAGTACATACCAATATATATTTTTTCTATTTAGATGGTGGATTAATAGGTCCAATAAATTCTAAAGCCCATTTTTCAAAGGGTTCGATGAGTACATGTGGTTGTAATGGCATCACATTTGAGGGGGTAGATTTCCCTACTCTTTGGTAGCTGTCACACCTTTTGACATATTGTTTTGCATCTTTGAAGAGGGACAACCAATAATATCCTAAAGAAAGGATTTTATAGGCTGTCCTTTTGTCAGCAAAGTGTCCACCGAACGGTTCATAATGACATGCTTTAAGAATATCAGGCATTTCATCTTCCCTGACAAATCTTCTGATTACAAAATCTGGCCCTGTTTTAAGCAGTTCGTTAGAAATCCATGAATATTTTGAACTCTCCTGAATAATCTTTCTTCTTTCACTAGGAAATAAATATGGAGGTAGTTTCCCTGTAACCAAATAGTTAGCCATATCTTCATACCAAGGAGTCTTAGTAGTTACTGAAAATAAGTATTCATTAGGAAACTTATCCTCTACAGGAGAATCTTCTTTGATATTCTGAATTCTAGACAAGAAATCAACTACTGTGTTTTGTTTCCCTGGTCTATCTAACACATTAATATTGAATTCATGTAAAAGTAGGAGACACCTTGTAACTCTGCCATTAGTAACAGGTTTGTTCATTAGATATCTAATTGCAGAATGATCAATATGAATAAAAGTTTCATAGCCTGTTATATAATGTATGAACTTATTGATTGCATGAACAACAACTAAGAACTCTTTTTCAGTCACAGTATAATTCAACTCAGTGGGAGTTAAATTTTTACTGGTATAGTAAATGGAATAAGGAACTAAGTCTTTTTGTCCCAACACAACTCCTAGAGCTGTATTTGAAGCATCTATAGAAATATGGAAAGGAAGTTTCCAATTTGGTCCTCTCAAGATAGGCACTTAAGATATTCTTGTTTTCAAAGCTTCAAATGCTGATTGGCAATCAAGACACCATTTGAATTCACAGCATTTTGTAAGTAGTTCAAAGAGTGGAGATGCTATTTTGGTAAAGTTTTCTATAAATATTCTATAATATCCAGTAAATCCTAGAAAACTTCTAACATCTTTTTGACAATTTGGAATAGGTAACTTGGAGATGACTTCAAATTTTGATCTATCAACTTTAATCCCATCCCATGAAATATGATGTCCCAAAACAATACCTCCAATAAACATCATAAATAATTTTTCATGGCTTAATGAAAGGTTTGTTTCTTTACATCTTAAAAGGAATTTTTCCAAATTTTCTAAAGCCTCTCCAAATGTATTACCATAAACTGTAAAATCATCCATATACACCTCTACACAATCATGGATTAGATCATAAAAAATTCCTAGTACTACTCTTTGGAATGTTGCGGGTGCATTAAATAATCCAAAAGGAAGCACTTGGTAAGCAAAAGTTCCCCATGGACATGTAAATGTGGTTTTATCCCGATCTTCAGGTGCTACCTAAATTTGATTATAACCACTAAAACCACCCAGAAAGTACTTTTTTCTTGCTAATGTGTCTAATACTTGATCGATGAAGAGCAAAGGAAAGTGATCCTTCAAAGTTGATTTATTCAATTCCATGTAATCAATGCACACCCTCCATTTACCATTATTTTTGGGTACTATAACCAAGGGAGAAACCCATCAGCTATCTGAAATTGGGTAAATGAAGTTTACATTGAGTAGTTTTTGGAGCTCTTCTTTCACAATCTCCCTAAGGTTTGGATTCATCCTTCTCTGAGGTTGTCTGATTGGTCTACTGTTTTCCTTAATATAGATATGATGGATGCAAGTCTTAGGGTCAATACCTTTCATATTAGTATACTCCCATGCAAATCCAGCAGAATGTTTTTGCAAGATTCTGGTTAGCTCTTCCTGTTGTAACTTTTCCAAATTTTTGTTGATATTCAATGTTTTGCCTGGAAAAATTTCAACTACAGAACTACCAAACTCTTCCATAGAGTAGAGATACATTTTCCTTGATGACAATTATTCAATATCAGAATCTAACTGAAATTGTGTGTGGTCATATTCTGAAGATGTTTCAAAGTTTTCTAATGTGTTCAAAATTTGACTATCTTCACTAACTTCAGAGATGGTAAAGACAGGTTGTATAATATCTTCATCATCGACCCATTCATTATCTCCTACTTCTGTAATTGCTTTTGCTGGAGGATACAAATTGAATTTCTTTGTTGAACTACCATCAGAAATGTACATATCCCCGGATCTACAACTAATGAAAGCATCAGCTGTGGCTAGCCAAGGTCTTCCTAAGATGAGTGGGTGCCCTCCTAGATTACTTTTGGGATTCAAAATCATGAAATCTACTGGATATTCCCAAGAATCTAAGGATACCGAAATATCTTCTAATACACCATCTGGTTTGATTATTGATCTATCTGCAAGTTGCAGTAAGGTAGGTGTAAAAATAAGATTAGGAAGTTTAAGTTGTTCCATAGTTTGTCTACTCATAATGTTTATAGTAGCCCCTAAGTCAATCAATGTATTTGGAATTTCTATCCCATTTATGTGTGTCTTGACAATTGGACTACCTGGATCCACATATTTCTACATAGTAATCTTTCCCATCATGATATCTGCTATTTTCCCTACCAGGTGGATTTTTTTTGTGTCTCTTTGTTTCCTACCTGGTCTTTTGAAACTCAACTCCTTTATTGTTTTTGCTAAGATAGGAATCTCTCTAATGGCTTGTAGCAAGGGAATATTGATACAGACATTCTTTAATTCATCTAAGAAATCATAGTCAGGCAAAAATATTTGTTTTTCCACCCCTTTGTCAATTTGTAATCTTTCAGGAAAAGGAGGTGCGGATGTAGATGCAGGTTGCTCAACTATAGGAGTTGTGGGGGTTGACTCTTTTTTTTTTCTTTTTGAATGATTGGGTTTTGAAGGGATGCTTCCTCATAACCTTTATTGACTTTTAGACAATCCTCCTCAGAGGCATCTTGCTCTTGAACATCTATAGAAAACTTTTCCTTTTCTAAAATCTTACTAGATCTAAGTTGAACATCATTAAATTCTAGAGGAACAATCATGTAGGTAGGAAATTGTTGTCCTTCTACCATGTAAGAATTCTGAGGGTTTTTGTTGTTGGGATTTGGTAATGGCTGGGCTGGCAGTTGATTTGGCTTCTGTTGAAATGGAAGCAAGAGTTGAGGATTTTGAGGTTGTTGGGGAGGTGTTGTTGTGGAAGTGGTAATGAAAGTTATGGGCTTTGATTTGGAAGTTGTGGATTTTGTTGTTGATTTTGTGGGATAGGATAGCCCTGAAAAGATGGAGGATATTGATAAAATTGAGCAAATCTCTCATAAGGATTTTGTACCCCTTGTGCCCATGATTGAGATTGATACTGATTTTGAGGTTGGGGCCAAGGTTGTTGCCAAGAATTCCAATTTGGTGGGGGCTGAAAATTCATAGGATTGTTAAATCCTTGATTTTGTTACCCTTGCCAAGGTCTTCTTGAAACAAAACAAAGAGATTCTACCGAATTTGGGTCCTCTTGAAAGACAGCTTTGAGTCCTGGGATTGAAGGACAACCCTTGGTCTCATGATTTTATGAGCAAATCATACATGTTTCTACAACTTTAGCATCCAAGGGACATTCCCTTAGAGCATTTTTCTTTCTACATTTCGGGAAAAATATGGCTAAAGCATCAGCTTCTGTTTTCTGCTTGTTTTGGATTTTGAGGGTGTCTAGCTGTTCACTAAGGCTCCCTAAAATGTCAGTTTTGAATTCATCAAGTATATTGCCAATTCCTGCCCTACTTACTGATCCAGTTGCAAGTTTGTTTTCTCTAATAAGAGAACGATCTCTAGGCCCTTTTCCAATTTTAGATTTTCCCCTTGAGAGATGGACACATAAGTCTTCTATGTCATGTAGTGGAAGTTGAGAAATGTCTCCCTTCCCCATCATGTTTAAAATATATATCCATTCATCTCTAATGGCTTTCAATAGAAGGTCTCTCAAGGTTTCCTCATCTAAATTGTTCATTTTCGCTCTCTTTAAGTTGTATTGAAATATTTCAAGTAGATCCTCCAAGTTCTCATCTTCTTTTTGCATCATTTTGAATACCTCATCCTTATGGTTAGTGGGCATACAATAATCCAGATATATATCCAAAAATGTTTGCTTCATATCATTCCAAGTCCTAATAGACTGAGTGGCTAATCCCATGAACCATTTCAAAGCAGCCCCTTTCAATGTTGAAGGAAACAGTTTGAGTTTTTGAGAAACTTCTAGATAATCATAAGTTCGACATAGGACTTCAAACTCAAATAGAAATGTCTCAGGATCCTCACTTCGCAATCCATAAAAGTTTGGGAGAACAGATGGTGAAATGTTTTTCATGGTTGTATAGGTTTCCTCATCGACTATAGGGAATCCAAATGAGCTATCTCCTCCCCTATTTCCCCCATTAGTACCTCTAGCTCTACCCCCTCCTCCTAATAATGAATATTCTCCATCTGTCACTTCTTCTGCCATGATAGTTTCCTCAGGGTCTTCTGGTTTTTCTATTAATGGTTGATGAGAGTCAGTTTCTACCTCTTCTTCTTCTCTGGGTGGTTCTACCTCTTTTACTTCAATATGTTCTCCTCTAGAGGTGAAGAAGGGTTCTTCTCCTAGGTTGGATTTACTAGATAGTATGGGAGAATCTTTTAATTCAGTTGATGCCCCTTGAATTCAAGGAATTCTAAGGCTGGGAGTGTGAGTCTGGGATGGAGGTGTATCTTTTCTATGCCTTGAAGTAGTCGGAGTTGTAAAAATCGAACTTTTGGCCCTAGCTATAAACCTTCCCCTAGAATCTCTAGCTCTATGCATGTCATTTTTATTATTTTTTAATGATTTTTTATTGGGCTAATAATCCTTTTTTGATCTTCCAGATCACACTAGGTGTAAGAAGAGAGCATACTTAAGAAATTATTGAACTAATAATTTTCTTTTCTGATCCTCCAGAGCACACTAAGTACAAGAGGAGAGCATACTTCAAAAAATGATCAATTTTTCCCTATTTTTTATGTAAGAGATAGGCTACCTAGTTACGCTTCCCCGGCAATGGCGCCAAAATGTTTAGTCAATTTTAGTGTGTCCTAAATTGCTACATAAGTTATCAATCCGGGAATCGTAAATTGATGAAGTGTAGTGCATTGTATGTGCTAGACAACCCTTTTCTTACTTCAATGTTTTCGGTTTTATCTTGTTTTGGGGTTTTTTTCTTGTTGGTCTCCTAAAGTGTTTAAGGCAATGGAAATCCTAGTCTAAATTTTTAAGAATACTTTTAAAGATCAAGTGTGGATGTAGAGTTGAAGACAAGGTTTATGCTTCTTATGGTAATTTCCAAACTTAGAACTTCAAAGATCTCAA
>APFE030387354.1:0-29244 GCA_000404065.3 Pinus taeda
GAAGATATCAATTAAAAGAAGTATTCTACAAATTCCATGTCTTTGTTCCGATTAATGCATCTTGTCATCTTATGTATGAATTTCATTTATAATGCTTAGATGATGCACAAATGAATGAAATTACGTCGGGTAAACAAATGCAAGTAAGAACTTTTGTTTACATGGTGCTAACTGTAATTATATAATAAGATAAGTAAGATTCTTAAGGTAACTTGAAAATCTGTTCAATACGCTACCTTAGCAGCATGAAAGTATCTGAATCAAAGGATAGGGCTACATGAAGTCCAGAGGTACCCTTTTGTAGAAGTATCGAAAGGAGGAATAAGGGGTTAGGAAGACAAAACCCTAGAACTTAGTGACTTGCTTGGAAACATGAACAGAAGGAATAAACCGACATCATGACCATCTTAGGGTGCAGAAACTTGGTTATAACATCCCCCCATAGTGCTTTAGGTGAGACTTCGGTCCGTGCTCATCAGGTTAATGCCAAAAGGGCCAGTAGTGTAGGGATTTGTTTGGCTAACTAACATTGAACCTAGGTCAAGCCCCCTCAAGCCAACAAATGGTTCCATTGCTAGGACCAAAATCTGCATAAGAGATGTGTGATGTCGTATCACTAGAATCCAACTAAGAAAGAGATTGGATACTGGGTGGATAGGAAGATCCATGAATACACGACACAGGAGAACAAAAGTCCATGATTGATAAAGGAATAGTGGCTGGACAGGTACCTATATACATAAATACACAAGATCTTTTTCTGTTCCTTTCCAGTTGAGCTATATGAGTGGTTTTGACCCTAGAGCTAGTACATAAATTGGAAGCATCAGAGGATAAGATCGTCTGTGCTATCGATTGTTGGCTCAATCATGTGATATGAGGATTTGTAATTGAATTTTCAGTAGACACCTCAGTCAGTTATAGCGAGGGAGAGTGGCACTTTTTCAAAGGACTGTGAGGTAAGTACTTGAAATATTTGAATACATGGATTAAAATGTTATTGTGTGAAAAGTGGGTTATGCAACCACCTTGATGTTCAGATCTATCCAAAGCTAAAAAACATAGGAATGAAGGAAAAAAGGGTCTTGAAAATAGTCCATTGATTTCACCTCTGCAAGGTGACGAAGAGGGGATAGTGCAGGCTTATCCGTGAAGTGTTATTCATTTGATAAGACAAGGATTCCTGTGACTGCCACCTCCACCCACACCACCTCCAACTTCACCACCCTCACTAGAAACTTAACCTATACCACCTTCACCTCCATCTCTTTTCAGTATGGGAAATTAAGTGAAGTTACCTTTGTTCAAAGGCTTTGGAAATAAGGACCCGAACTAGTTCTGGTTCGTCATGAAATCCATGTGGGAAGCTCAGGGCATTACAGATGATCACATGAAGAAGATGACATTGGTTAGTGCTCTGCAGGATCGCGCAGTAACCTAGTATATCAAGTACTCTAATGATAACCCGAATGCTAGAGTGGTAGACATCTAGAGAACACTGAATAGGGAATTCAGTAGGCCTAAATCTAGAGCATAGTCTATTGTGGGGTTCAAACAAATCATGATGGAACTAGGCAAGACAACTTGGAAATTAGATTAGAGATTGAAGTGCAAAATCTGCAAAGCTAACATGAACCTAACAGACGAACAACATCCCAAATGGTTTGTGGCTTATCTCCTGCCCCACCTAAGGGTTGCACTGTCACAACAAAAGATAACAACTCAGGTAAAGGTCTTCGAGATTGTAATGAGACTGCATGAAACACAGACGCAAGATCCAAACCTGGGGGTTTAGTGGATGAATGCGCAGCTGAAAAATCTTTGCCTTGAGATGCAAAGTTTGAAGCAGGATAGAACAGTTCGACCAGAGGTGTGTGAAGAGGCATGGTGCCTAAAATGCAAGGGTCAGGGGCATGAAAAAGACCATTTCCTAGTCTTTGTGAACTACCTAGCAAGAGGAGGGCCAATTCCTTTAAGGCTAGAAGCTCAGGCAGGACCAAGTGCGACGCTTGCATTATGGTGTGCTATATGTTAGGTAGCAGGAAAACATGCCACGGATAACTTCCATTTGTTGTAGAAGTTTGTACAGACACCATAACAACTGTTCTGTAAATTTTGTATGTCAGTAGGGCATGATGAGCATAATTGCAGAAGCTATGAACTAATGATGAATAGAATTCCCACCTATAGGGTTCAGGTAGAAACACGACCCCTTGACCAAAGCACTAGGATGGCATGGAAATGCTTTCAGGGGTGCAGACGAGTTTGAGGTGAAGGAGGACCTGGTAGAGGTTGGAGACAGTTGATTTGCTACAATTGCGGAGGATTAGAACATTACGCCCATGATTGTACTAACCCAACACGTTTGTTGTGCAAGTATTTCACTCTATTTGATCATGAAACAGAAGAATATCCTACGCTAATAGCAAGGATACGTGACAAAGGGGCACTACCACCTTAGCTGACTCAAAATCTGTAGATGATGAGGTCTGAGCCACGTGAAGAGGATCCGAATGTGAATATAGTTCTCTGAAGTGGAATCGAAATAGGAGATGATAAGGGGAAACAACCCGAGGAAAATACAAGGGTTCACAAAGCTCTGACGAAGGAGGCTAAGCTCGATTTGGAGCACGCACATGAAACTTTCGTGGAGGAAAAGAAGGGCCTCCACCTCAGGAAGCAAGGATAAGCCTAATCAGGAGATGGACCCTTTTATGCTTACAACCTTCCTGGAGACCTATATGAAGTTAATACACAATAGTAAGGCTATGAAGGGGCTATAAGAGATTATGAACAAATGTGCCAGAAACACCTCGAGTGAGAGATGCATAGTATGAAAGATAGGTAAGCATAAAACAAGGACGGGACAGGAGATGAGACTGACCACATAGATAGGGGAGTATGAGATGGATCAGGCTATCTTGGACCTGGGGTCAGATGTGAACGTCCTACCAAAGTAGACATGGGAAAATATGGGGAGACCCGCACTACAATGGTCTCTGATTCAGCTAAGAATGGTGTATCAATAGAGGATCATCCCCATGGGACGACTGCAGGGGTGACTATAGATATTGAAGGTACGAGTGTTTTGGTTGATTTTGAAGTAGTAGAAATTATGGATGACAACAACCCCTATATTGCACTCCTTGGAATTGATTGGGCTACTGATATGAATGGGGTAATCAATATAAAGAAGTGAAAGATGATATTTGAGAATAAATCACTCCGCGTAATAGTACTGCTAGATCCTGTTGAAGGATCACACTATATTGAACCAGTCTGCGATTATGAGAGCGATGACGATTTGAATTGTATCTATAAGATAATAGCACAAGACCAAGATTGGGTAAATCCAATAGTGGATGAATGAATTACATGGGATTGTGAGAGTTCATGCACCTCAGACTCTGATGAAGAACTAGAGCACTGGCATAATTGGTTACATGAGGTAACTACACTGAGCTGTAACATGATGACCCAGTTGTTGTGCTATGTGTCATCAGAGGTAAGAAATATGCCTAATTATGATGGCCTGAATGATGTAGATACCATTTTGTATGCATTTGAAATGGAGGTACCAGAAAAGTAACGCTTCTAGTCAATAGACTAGGCACTGCGCGCTACACCCGCAAGGTGATGGGGTATGCACAAGGGAAGCTTTAATTATTGGCGCGAATGTAGGAGAATGATGAGAACATGTTTTGTGAAGCTGAATGTACAAATGATAGACAAGTATGATGGGCAGGATGACCTGTGCGTACACTTGGCCAAATGGGCTCAGGCTTATGGAGACAAGCCCCAACCTGAATGGGTGCACTTGTTCTATCACACACTGGGTGTTGTACCGATGAACTGGTACATAGAAACAAAAGTCCACCATGGTACAGGTGAATGGGATATGTCACGAAAAGGATTCATAATGACATTAAGTTTTGAAGATTGGTTTACTTTATTGATGAGGCACTACAAGAGGTGAAATAACAATCTTTAGGATACAACAAGATCCTTTGGACCTAATTTAGCCTGAGTGGGCTACTCAGCTGAGTCATGCGCTAAATGCTATAATGTAACCACTAAATAAGAGAATGAGGATATGCAAAACATTAACATCCCTAAAACAAAAGGCCACTACGAGGTTGAAGGATCATAGATTGAGAATCCTGATATAACCGCACTACTGAAAACAAAACAAGTAAACATTGGTATGGAGGCAGAGCCCAAATTTGTGAAGATTGGAGATTACTGTGATGGCACAATGGTGGATAAGGTCATTAAATTTCTCTGTGAATACCAAGATTTATTCCCTACCAAGTTTACAGATCTAAAAGGGATAATTGGAGACCTCGGTGTTATGAAGATCACATTGAAGCTTGACACGGAGCCGGTTAAGCAAATACGTTACCGTCTCAATATGAAGTATAAGGATAAGGTCCACTTAGAGCTAGACGAGATGCTCGCAGTAGGCATCATTGAGGCTATAGAAGAATCTGACTGGGTAAGCCCAATGGTGGTACAAGAGAAGAAGAAGAAGGATCAAATAAGGATAAGCATGGATCTCAGAAAGTTAAATGACACTTATGTACATGATCCTTTCCCAACTACATTCACTGATGAAGTCTTGGAAAATGTAGGAGGCCAGGTAGCATATTCTTTCACTGATGGGTTCTCTGGGTACCATCAAATCAAAATCACACCAGAGGATAGGAGCGAGACGACCTTTGCGACTGAGTGGGGGTGCTTTTAGTACACTGTAATGCTGTTTGGATTGAAAAATGTGCTTGCAATATTCTCATGTGTAGTCATTGTTGTGTTCAAAGAATTTATCCATAAGTTCCTTAAAGTATACTTTAATTACTAGACTATGTTTGGGCTCATGAAATGCCATGTCGCTAGTTTACCCCTAATGCTAGATACTTGTCAAAGATACTAAATCATGCTCAATCTTAAGAAGTGTATGTTTTGTGTTCCTTTTGGGACCCTGCTAGGTCATGTGGTTTGCAGACAAGGAATGACGGTAGATCCCCTGAAGATTGTGGTGATACTGAAGTTGGAAGCACCAAGGAGTGTGAAGAAGTTGTGTGTTACCCTAGGACATACAAGATATTACATAAATTTCATCAAAGGCTATGCCCAGATCACTGCGCCTATGGAGAAGTTGTTGAAAAAGGATGACACATTATGCTGGAATGAGGACTGTAAGAAGAGCTTGGATGTATTGAAAGAAAAGATGGTCACTGCGCCGATTTTAGTCTTCCCAGATTGGAAGAAGGAGTTTAATGTACACATCGACACGTTATGTATAACAATACAATTAGTACTGACATAGGCTGGTGGAGAAGGCTTGGACCATCCTATAACATTCACAAGTAGAAGGTTATCTAAGGCAGAAAGGAACTATTCCACCACCGAGCATGAAGGGTTGGCTATGGTATATGCGCTCTAGAAGTTGAGGCACTACCTATTGGGAGGCCACTTTAATATGTATACAGATTACTCCGCGTTGAAGTACTTGGTCAATAAGCTTGTGTTGGGGGGGAGAATCTGCAGATGGTTGTTATTGTTCCAAGAATATGATTTTGAAGTTATTGTGAAGCCTAGACGACTGAATTTGGGACCAGGCTATCTATCGTGCATCAAAATAGGGGAAGAGCCCACTAAGTTGGAGGAAAGTTTGCTTGATGTGAAACTATTTGCAGTACACATCATGGATGGTCATTCTGAGGATATAATACACTTCCTAACGGCAAGAACTACCTCATAGGAATACATTGTCTAGCAGAAGAAGGAGTTAGTGGTGCGCGTAACAGATTTTTCTGTCATTGTTGGGCATCTGTACTAAATGGGGTTTGATGAGATATTGTGACGATATGTATCCAAGTTTGAATGAAGAATCATCCTCGTGGATGCTCATGGGGGAACTGCGGGAGGACATTATGCAAGGAGAGCAACCGCACAAAAGATTCTACATGCAAGGTTGTGGTGGCCAACCCTCCATCAGGATTCAAAAGCATAATGCAAGGCATGTGATGTGTGTCAAAGGACTGGCAGGCCATCACGGAGGGATGAGATGCCTTTGAATCCATAGATGATGTTGTAACCCTTTGAGAAATGGGCAATGGAGTTTGTGGGACCCATTTAGCCCCAAGGAAAGACAAGATCAAGGTACATTATCACTGCAACAGAGTATTTGTCTCTTTGGGCGGAGGCATATCCTATGAAGGATTGCATAGGCACAATTGCTGCAAAGTTCCTGTTTGAGCATGTACTGACGTGATTTAGTTGTCCAAAGATCTTGATGAGCAATTATAATATGCACTTTCTGAATGAGACGATCAATGCGCTAACAGAGTAATTTCAGGTATATCACCAGAAGAGCATGCCTTATCACCCGTAGGCTAATGGGACAGTGGAAGAATTGAATAAAGTGCTAGAGAATGCACTGACGAAATTTTTGCAACACTCAATGAAGTGATTGGGACCTATGCATACCTGCAGTACTATGTGCTTATCAGATGACATGTAGGAGGTTGACTGGAAAAACTCCCTTTAGGCTTGTCTATGGTGTTGAAGAGGTAATTCCTATGAACTATATTGTGCCTAGTCTATGCATAGCGGCACTCACAGGTATAATGGATCACAAAGCACTAGAGGAAAGCCTCACACAGCTGGATGAGCTTGAGGAAGAGAGATTTTTGGCTAGATTTCACCAACAAGTTCAAAAGCAGTGTGAAAAAGCATGGCATGATTGACACATTAAATTGCAAACCTTTAAGGTAAATGACCTAGTTTTGTTATATGATAGTAAATTTGATAAATTTCTAGGGAAGTTCAGGATGCATTGGTTAGGTCCCTATGTCATTATAGGGATTACCAATAGAGGAGCAGTACAGCTGGTCAAATTGAATGGAGATCCCTTCCTAGGAAAGGTGAATGGCAGTCAATTCAAGCCATCCACTGGTGGTCCATCCATGTGACTAGGTGAAGATGGTGCAGTCTTAGTGCTCCAAGCAGTTGAGAGGATGCGTGAGACTATAAAATGCACTTCTCGGGTTGGGGAGCTATGCGATTGGAGGATTGTGCAAAGCAAGGAAGTGTCACAGGGTTCATGGAAAAGCAAAGGGAGCCATGCTACTATTTCTGGGAAAATTAGTGTCTTGTCAAATGACTAACCCTCTAGGTTTGGTAGCTAACCTAGAAAAAATAGTTTAAAGCAATTCAATGATCTTTCCTAGGTATGATAGATAAGAGAAATATTGTAAAGGACCAACCTGGAACTCTCGCTTGATTCCTCACTTGATCTCCTTCTCCTTTGGCTGATCCCATAACTCCTCCACATACTTAAGACACTTGGAGAGTACTTGCATAGCTGCAAAAGCAAAGACCTGTCAAAGCGTCGTGATCTATCACAACATAAACATTAGAGAATCAGATATATAATGAACAAATGAAAGCATTTACAGTTAACACAATCAATTGGGAAAAATATCAAAGAACATTATTAATAATAAGGAGAATTACAACCCAGTTGTCTGATCCAACACCATCCTCCCAGCTTCAATCCTTCTTCACCTCATGAATTAGCAAGAACACACCAACATCAATACAATGCTTCCTCCTCAATACTAAAACTAGCAGCACTTCCTTACAATTCACAACAATTCAGCCTGCTGATCTCTTTGATGGGAGTTCCTTTTATAGATGATTGCAAGAATATGAGTCATCAATGGGGATGATGAATGCCATTCCATTTTTTGAAATTAGTTCCACAAGAGAGTGGAATTGGAGATGGTTTCCTAATTCCCTTAGTCATCCTTGGGTGAATTTAGAGAGGCAAGTGGCATAGGAGAAATATGTCCAACCTCGCCCATCACACTTACTAAAGGGCCAAACTGCGATGCATATTGTTTTGACAGTGTAGCAGGTGAGATGCATCTCACCCTAACACAACGCTTTCTGATATGGTTTAGTTTAGGCACTTTCTAGATGATTTCTGAGATGAAACTTTTAGGGAATGAGGCATTTAGATGACTTAGTTCTTTTAGGGCATAAAGCAACCATTTTAGGGGTTGATGAACCCTAATACATCGACATGTAAGCTTGGGGTGTATGTGCCCAAATATGTCTATAACGGTTGCCCCCTAAATCATGAGGTTGTAAATGTTCATGTCGGGTTTAATGCTTTATCATGAGAATCAGAAGTTTCGAATTGGAAGATGACCTGCATAAATTACAATAAAATACATCATGATAATATTATTTTTCATGAACTAGCTAAAGGAGACATTCCCATGCTCAACTTTATAAATTTTCATTTCATGTACATAGATCAGATAGTTGTCTGCAGATACAGACTTGTGATTCTACAGATATAGAGTCATAATCCATGATTAGGATGACCATTTGCATAGAGCCTTCATACATTTTATGTTTTTGTATCCTTGAATATATCGCAATCTGGATGGTTGAAACTAGATATGGGGTCTTCAAACTCGTTCAATATTCCCTCGATGTACAAGTCAAACCATGTGAAGAGATGTTCTGAGGTTGAACATGGAAAGACATCGCCTGATTACCAGCCAATGATGTGAGCTATTAATAGATGTGAGAGGGGTCACCGATAATGATAATGATCCTCAAGGTACTACAGTACATTTCATGTGGTGTGAATATATGATCTGATGTCGAACACCTTGCAAAATCTTTCGGTTGAAGGGCATTTATGTCAACCTATTGCTAGAAGAGAGAAACTTGCCATTGATGTAAACAAGCTTCAAAGCACTAGAAAGGTGTTTCTAAGTCAACTTCTTGGATAATGAGCTGATGTCGACAAGAAGCGACCTGTTGTAGGAGGGTCTTGATGCATCCCTCATCTATGACATGAAACGAAGAAAATGATTTCTAGAGGCGAAAATGAACTGACGACACAACGTTCAAGAATGGCGGTCATGAAAAAATGAAGGTTGGAGTTATTGTAGTGTATAAGACATTAATTGGATGACTTCTCAATTGGATGACTTCTCTTGAACATGTTGATGACACTGAGATGAATTGGTAGCGTTAACCAAAAAAATATGGATGGTATGAAATACCAATGGTATGATGACTAGTGAATGGAATAACCCAACCCAACTCAATCATGGAAATGAAGTGAAAGTGTCATGTTCAAGAGTGACTTGCTACCATAAATTATGTAAGATTTTTCCCCTTTTTCCCCAGTCATTGCTGACCAGTACCTCTTTATTTTTTATCAAGCTTGAGGAGGATAACATATGCTTGTTCTATAATTAGCCCTTCAGGCAAACCCGTCACTATTTGAGGTTTTAACGAGTCTAGCAACAGTGAAACTCGATCTCGTCTAGATGGACAAGTTTGTCGCTATTGTTTTAATGAGTTTAATGACAAGGATAAATCGATCCTTTTAATGTTTAGAGAGTTTGAAAAGGGATGAAAAGTAAACTCCATAAGTTCTTTTTCGTAAAATTATCCCTCAGGTCTGAAAAAGGAAAAAATAGTACAAGAGGGATGTCGTTTCCAATACTTTAACGAGCTGGAAAAAACAAGCGTCCGGCAATCTTTTCTTATTTAGAGAGTCTGAAAAGAGTTTAAAGATGACTCAATTTTGAGGAACAAGTGGTGTCTAGGGTAGCAATGGGTTCCGGTGATGTTGGAACTTCTCAAAACACGTTGATTTATGTGAAGAGGTTGGCTAATAAGACCACTCATTGCAACTATTCCTCAAAAAAAGGGTAAAACAACCAAGTGAAAGCGTATGATTGGCCAAAGAGATGGTGGTGATGGAATGAAACAACCAAGGCTCATTTGATAAAAGAGGCTAATAAAATGGCAATCATGAGGGTTAAAATGGAAATGGGTTCATTTTTAGACAAGCTTGAACCATAGGGAACTATCCTTGGATTTGGTTTCATGTTTACACAAGCTTGAAACAGAAAACTATGCTTGGATTCAGTTTTATTTTTACACAAGCTCTAAATGAAAAAATTATGCTTGAAATGGTTTGCATGCCCCCAGCATGATGAAAGGGAGAGTCTCCAATAACCAGATGGAAGTCATTGTGGTGAAGCAAGACGGTTATCCAACACCTTTTTGGCTTCATCCAGATAGACAAAGGTGAATGGGGTGATTCCCTTCACATAACCTACAGGGAAACTTAACTTTATGACTATGTGCATGCCCCCCAAGCTTCATTACATTCACCAAAGTAGACTACTCATGGCTATCAAGTGGATGGAATGAAGGTTCATATATGAGATTAAGTGAAAGACTCAACTGGGATTTTATAAAATCTAATTGAAGACTCGACTTGGAACTTGGGAGCTTGTTTCATTTTTTAATGAGCTTGACACAAGACAAGGAACTATGCTCGTATATGTTTGATCACAACCCATAACAGGTGATGAAGGAGTGATCTAGTTCTAATACCCCTAGTACATGATGTACAACATCACTAAATTGATCGTCAGTTGATGTAGGTATGGAACAGGTCGCCACATAATTAACTCATGGCGGGGATGATACCATTGGTATAAATGGACCATTTAGGGATGACGGTTGACTAGGAGCTATAGCTAGATCGAGAATTGAAAGCTGGTCAACGGTGACAATTTTGCCTTCATGCTGGAAACAAATCACTCGAAAAAGTGTTGAAACAATAGCTCCCATGTCATAAACATAGTCGCACCCAAGAAGTAAATTGTAATATAAAGGTCCTGGGACTACCATCACTTTAGATAAATAGTTTTTCCTCCCAAAGTAATGGGTAACCGAGGGAGGATCCCTAATGGTTGACCGGTTCCTCTAATAAAGCTTAATAGATTCTATGTAACCGACACAAGCAATGGTGAACCAAGTGCTTGCCAAGCAGTTGAGGAAAGGATACTTACTAATGCACCTTCATCTATAATAGTGCTAGATACAATCATTTTAAAAACTTGTACTATTATTTGGAAAGGCACATAAGAAGGAAGGCAGGATCCTACCAGTTGATTCCATTCAAAGGAAGTGACTAGACTACTAGGAGGGGGTACTGTAGAAATGGGAGAATTAACCCCTTGAGTTACGAGAACTGGAGGATTTTCCTCCTACCTTAATGGAACAGGTGGATTGCCCCAACCTCATTTGAATCTGAAGAAACAAAAATAACTTGAGTGTTATGGTGTTCACTCTCTTCAGAAAAGGTACGATTTACTGAAGGTGAAATCCAGTCAACTGTTACTTGGACCTATTGATTTGGATCGAGTATAGACTCATAGGATTCACTTTCAGAGAGAGTGGTTTTGATCGATGGTTGATTTTGCTCAGTCAAGTCATCAACTAGTGAAGGATTTAGGGAGAGTTTCCTGTAACCAAATGGACATTGCTTCGGTGAAGTAGGATGGTTATCTAACACTTTCTTGGCTTCATCCAGATAGGGACAAAGGTGAATGGGGTGATTCCCTTCACATAACCTACATGGAAAGTTGACATTTCCCTTCTTTCCATGAACTTTACTATCACTAGTTGATGGTATGTCGCCAACATGGTCTTCAGAGGTTGATGGTATGTCGCCAACATGGTCTTTAGAGGTTGATGACATGGGATGATTTGAACGAGAACACCAATCTTCCAAGATCTGAGGAATATTAGGACAATTTCAAAGAAGATGATATCCCGCACAAGTTTTGCATGGATATCAAACATTGTGTGGCTTAATGGATGGTTTCTCATCAGATTTTTCATTCAAAGCGATGATTTCTTGGTTGCCCCTCTACTAAATTTTCTTCTTCTTCTTATTCTTCCTTTTCTTCTTCTTCTTAGCCACTTGGTTACTAGTACCAATACTTTCACCAGGCGAAGAGGAAAAAGGGGAGGAATAAACATCTGAGGAAGAAGACAAAGGGTCAAATTTAGGATCAACTGGAGGTTGATTTTGTCCAGTTGGATGTGTACCCGATTGCGGAGAAATCACAACATTTCGAACCAAAGAGGTTGAAAACAACCATATTGGCAAGCCAATGGTAAATACCGGAAGGGACAATGTAGCCATATATGTAGTACCAATATTTCCGAAAGAAGGAAAAGGACTAGGATTTCCATCAAAAGGAATTCTTTGATCGGTGGACTCTGGATTTGTCGCCATATGTTTCAACCTAAGATCAACTAAAGGAAAGGGATGTTATTTGTGGTCAAGTTATTTTAATGACACTTTGGACACAAATTTGCTTTTTTAGTTTTAAATTGTCGATAAAAAGCTAAAGATGACCCTAGCAGCCTACGATTTTTAATGAGCCTCAAAGGACAAGTGCTCAAATGGACCTTTTCTTTTAGAGAGTCAAAAAGGAACAAAAGTGACTACTGTCGAAAATCTAGACAAAAGGTTTACCAGACCAATCACAAAATTGTAACATACACCTTGGTGATAAATTAGAGAGAAATTACCAAGGACTTATATATTGCAGTCAATCTTCCTGAATGCTGTGTTTAGTGCATTGCGATCAATAAGGCGATAGACTCAGTTTCCTATGGATACAGGATTTAAGACTATTGTGGTCTCCAAATATTTATGCGATGGTACGGGGAGCACAAGTCCATGCTAGAACTTGTCATATCAAAGAGGAGGAATCACCCAACCTTCAATGAAAATGATAGCCACTAGTTTTAACAACGTTGAAACACGTCTCTAGCCTAGACTTCTAAATATGTCGCGTTAGATTCCAAAGCATTGTTAAGTTCATTGAAGTTCATTTTAAAGTTGATATTTCTTAAAAGTTTTCCTTTGATGGTTCACTGTGTGATGTATGATTTGAAATTCCTAAATATGCAATCTATAATGATAAACAATCTTTCGTTTATTTGACCAATGAAAATCCTAACTACAAAGGGTAGAGCATAGAAGCACTTTTAAAGCAAACAACAAAGAACACTCACTAATGCAATTTCCCCAAATCATCTTTCTTCACACAAACCAAAATGCAAGATGCAAATGCATGTATTTGTTTTCAACTCTCATTAATGTGAATGATTCAAAAAGGCAAACTAAATACAACAATGACCGAAAATGTTTCACTCAAAATGACATTTTTCAACGATTTTTCTTCAAACAGGGAAAGGAAGACTCAAAATGAAAATTTCAAACTTGAAGAAATGTCTTTTTCACACTTTGAACAAATTCAAATCAAATAAAATGCATAAAAATAGTTTAATCGATAAGCTATGAAGGATAACTTTGTGACACTTCACTTTTTTGACGAAAATAGAAGACTTCATGACACTTTTTCTATCGAAAGCGACAAATCAACTATCACTACTTTTGATAAAGGATTGTAAATGAAAGACAAACACACAAAAGAATTCACAAATCATAATGTAAATAGAGGTTTATATAAGTGATGTAAGTTGGCTTCAGTGATGAGGTATTGTTCAAATTCCGCAAACAGCCAAACAACTCTGAAAACTAGTCAAAAACCCTCAACTCCTAAATGAGAAATTTAGTTCAGTAAATCATCACACTTGGTATTTTTAGATAGTTAGATGCATTGCACTTTTCACACTCAGGAGGTGAGATGCATATTAAGTCACAGTGAAGGATAGTGCAATGGTCAAGGAGCACTTCTGAGAATGGTTTTGGTTCAAATTTGCAGCAATTTTCAATTGATCAAGCTTGGTTTTAATGAACAATGATAAGAAAAGTATAATGAAATGTACTAAGAGGTTACTGAGCTACCAAAAGGACATCTAGATGTGTTTTCAAGTCAAATTTTTAATTCATAAACTAAACTAGATATTTACTGAAGCAACATTTATCTACTACGCAATTGCATAACAAGAGCAGTTCGAAAGCTTCTTGGCTGGCTTCAGACTCTATCTATAGTTTATATAATCCAACATAGAACAAAAAATAGCAACAAAAATTCATTTAGTTTCCCCAGCAGAGTCACCAATTTGTTTATGGGAAAATTAGTGCCTTGTTGAATGACTAACCCTCTAGGTTTGGTAGCTAACCTAGAAACAATAGTTTAAAGTGATTCAATGATCTTTCCTATGTTTGATAGATAAGAGAAAGATTGTAAAGGACCAACCTAGAAGTTTCGCTTGATTCCTCACTTGATCTCCCTCTCCTTTGGCTGATCTCATAACTCCTCCACATACTTAACACGCTTGAAGAGTACCTGTACAGCTACAAAAACAAAGACCTATCAAAACATCGTGATCTATCACAACATAAACATTATAGAATCAGATATATAATGAACAAATGAAAGCATTTACAGTTAACACAATCAATTGGGAAAAATCTTGAAGAACTTTATTAATAATAAGGAGAATTACAACCTAGTTGTCTAATCCAGCACCATCCTCCCAGCTTCAATCCTTCTTCACCTCATGAATTAGCAAGAACACACCAACATCAATACAATGCTTCCTCCTCAATACTAAAACTAGCAGCACTTCCTTACAATTCACAACAATTCAGCCTGCTAATCTCTTTTATGGTAGATCCTTTTATAGATGATTGCAAAAGGATGACTCATCAATAAGGATGATGAATGCCATTCCATTTGCTAAAATTAGTTCCACAAGAGAGGGGAATTGGAGATGGTTTCCTAGTTCCCTTAGTCATCCTTGGGCAAATTCAAAGAGGCCAGTGGCATAGGAGAAGTTTCTAGAATATTCCATAAGCAACCAACTAACAAACTATCCTGGAAATATTTCCAACCTCACCCATCACACTTACCAAAGGGCGAAACTGTGATGCATATTGTTTTGACAGTGTAGCAGGTGAGATGCATCTCACCCTAACATAGGGCTTTCCGATATGGTTCAGTTTAGGCACTTTCTGGATGATTTCTGAGATGAACCTTTTGGGAAATCAGGCATTTAGACGACTTAGTTCTTTTAGGGCATAAAGAAACCATTTTAGGGATTGATGAACCCTAATACATTGACATGTAAGCTTGGGGTTGATGTGCCCAAATATGTCTATAACAACTACCCAGGGAGAAATTGCGCAGGTCAGCCGGAAAGTGACCGTTAAAGTCAATGTTCATGATTTGACGGTAGAAATGTGGCCAAACGGAGTGGGTGGCCTACATTTAAGACAAAATTTATGGATCAAATCTTTCAAAATATGCCGCCAATCCGAAATTAATGAACGAAACTTGGGGGGAATGGTCGGATTTGAATTCAAAATGCCCTATAAATTACAAGTGGTTGTCTAGTGAAAAACACTTGGCATTTTGAGAATTGAGTTGTTGAGCTCTTAGGAACTCATGAACTGAGAATTCTTCGAGGCTTTGAAAGAGAATCTAGGATTTGCAAACTTACTAGAGATGTCATGAGCCGTAGAAACTATAAATACTGAAGAAGTAGCAGAGGAGTCGGTGCCAGGAATGGAGATGGAGGAAAAAGTAGCTACTCCAGAAGTGGCTAAAGTTCCTAAATCACCGAGGACGCCATGACCAAAGACGACCCCAACCAAGGAGACCACCAAGGATAAAAAGGGAAAGCAACTTTCCATACTAGTGCGTGCATCACCATGTATACACGCACCAAAACCGACCCCACAGGAGAAAGGCAAGGCCATAAATTTGGAGCCGGAGGAGGAAGACATTGAAGTCATCCTGATGGAGGATGAGGATGTGGGAGTAGAAGTAGAGGAGGTTGAAGCTGAGGGTGTGGACCCTATTACTTGATTTCCTAAGTATGTCCATCTGTGAGAGCCCAAGACCAAGGTGTCGAAAGACATCGATGAAAAAAAGACCCCCTTGTAAACCCCTTTGTTGCCGGATGATATTGTTTTCGACAGACCGCGCTTAGCGTGGGTACCGCTGCTAAAACCTAAAGATTGGGACCTGGTTTATCACAAGTAGTTTCCACACCTATAGGCTGAGTAGCTAATGCACCACATCATTGATATGAATGCCAAAATGACTACATTAGAGCCGCGGAGGTGGCTCAAAGGAGTAGACAAGGTAGGGTTTCTAAAACTTCTTTGGGTGCCACACTACAACCACACCCTAATGATAGTATTGGTCATCAAGTAGCTATTGTGCTTGGTGCATGATGGGTGTATGTGGCTAGAGGAGCCAATACCCATCACAGGTAGACTGATCCATAGGATAATGTGATTTTCATATACATGAGAGAATCCAACAATGATATTTGATGGAAAAGGCAATGAGGAGGTCCTCGTAGAATCCTTGAAAGAAAAATTTAAATTGGGGAAGATGTCACGTGGATATGCTATATCTAGAATCTATGACCCTCTTGCAAAGGTAGCCACACAGATCTTAGTAGGGAAAGTGATGAGGAAGTGTCATGCTATGAGGTGTCTATGCTTGTCATCATGCTAGCAACTTGGTATGCTGAAGGAGTCGAGTTCAACTGGTCGAAATACCTTCGCAGTGAGTTCTTGGCGAACTACCACGAGGTGTAGGAGCTTAGTAAGACGTTCCACTTTGCGTGGCTCTTACTATCAATTATGTTGCTAGCATGGGAGTTGCCAGAGGGTATTCAGTTCCCTTTCGTCATGCCAGACCTATTGAAGTAGCGAAGTACAATTCACTGTGGGCAACCAAGGATGCGCATCGAGTCAAGGACAACAAGATCTTCAGGATCTTGATGGAGATGAACATCTGCATGCTATCAATCACAAACTGTGGTTGTCACCTACAGTGTACGCCAACCTGCAGGGCTATTCAAAATTTAATGTAGACTTTCATCATGTATCCATCAGGGTGCAGAAGGACCCTGTTGAAAAATGGTATGACTTGGCTTACATGGAAATTGATGACGCCATTGATGTGGTGCTAGATCAATGGCTAGTAGAGTGAAACTTTATAATAGATTTGGTGGTGGGAGCAAGCAAGTTTGCTGTGAAGAAAAATAAAGAAGAGGCCAAGCTAAGGATGACCTAGCTGGCGAAAAAGAGAAAGAAGGAGGCCGCTGACAAGGCCCAAGCAGAGTGCAAGGTTACGTAGTAGACAACAATGTAGACATGTGGCTCTAACAAAGGCATGTGGTCGCCTTCACCTAAGACAGAGGATGAGATAGATGAGAAACAAGGCATGGACACATAGGAGACATCTGCCCACATCAAGCACCCAAGGGAGTTAGAGAAAAGACAGTCTAAGAAGAAATCAAGGGTGACCAAGACATCACTGGACCCTATCACACTAACAGAGGGTGACTTGCATGATATCGATTAAGTAGTGAGGGATGTCACCATGGAGGCCCTACAACAATTTGAGCAGTATCAATAGACAACCATGGGGTCCATCTAGATAGGTTTATAGGAACTATAGACCTGCACATCTCAAGCTGGCATGGTGTCCACCAACCTAGCTATCAACACTTTAAAGGATGCTGAGATGCTAGGCGTGAAACCCTCCAGTGCGATTGTGCTACTTGATGGAGTAGTGACCACAGAGAATGAGGCTGACAAGCCCACTGTCAGCACCCTAACGAGAGTAGGATTGAACCTAGTAGCGGTCATGCGTGAAGCACTCCACCTCTTGCAAGATGGAGTGATTGCAAAACTGAGGGCCCGTGAGCACCGCACCCTCCAGGTGATCAGTGAAGAACCGATTAACAATGAGCATATGGCACTGCAAAGAGATTCTACCATTGGCACTGAGACCGAGGCAACCAATCAGAGCAAGCGCATCATATAGGTCATCGAGGAGGCATGTTAAATGTTCCCAGAGTTGGCCATTTCTAAGGAGGAGCCAGTCGAGGTGCTCATTCGGAGGCTGGCCACAGGGGTGCATGACACTTGTACTAAGATGGTGAAGGTTCAGTTGGAGTTGAACCTGCAGATCACAGAGTTGCAGTGGAACGACCAACCTTCAACTCTGCCAAAAGTCAAGAAGTAGCGAGTGATCACTGTCATAGAAGTAGTAGCGGTAGTGGACAGTGTAGTAGCAGACTACATGCAACTATTTGAGTGGTCATTTTAGGCCCTGACAAGCTTGCAAGAGAACCCTAATGTCCAATGGTTAGAGATGGAAGTGTGTGAGCTACAACAACGTCATGATGAGGTTAAGGGCACAACGTGAATCATTGTACTAACATAGAGACTAAAGAAGCTGCAGGAGTTCAAGCATCTGAAGGAACAGGTGGATGAAGTGCTACACAAGGAAGTAGTGTTGAAGGCAAGACCAAAGCCCAGACAGGATGAGGCTTACATAGTGACAGGTTCTATTGAAGACAAGCCTGCGACTCATCGAGCAACATAGAAAAAGCTTTAGGCTAACAACTTAGGAGTAGTGATTGCCTAGATGGTCGAAGTCACGAAGTAGGCAGTAGCACAATGCACAACTGAGGTTGTGGTCATCTAAGTCGAACTAGAAAGACTTCACACAAAGATTTCCACACTTGCCAAGTGACTCGAGGGTGAGTCATGCTATGTGTTGGGGCTTGTTGAGAATGGGATCCCCCAAGGAAAGTTTTGGGGCTAAAAGCTCGTGTTTTGAGTCAAATTTTGTAATAAAATAGTAAAGTCTCTGTTGGGTAGCAGAAGCCTTGTCTAATGGTTTTGGGGCTCAAAGCCCACAATTTTGCATAGAGATAGGCAAAGACTCTGTGGGATGCATGGGGCATGAAGTGTAATGAGTCAAGTCAAAGGGTTGTCTACCCAAAAATCATGTAGAGTGAGTTACCCTGCCCATGGTCCACAGACCATGGAAATGTATACATAGAGCAAGGCTCTATGGGTAGGGGGTAGTTAGTTTTTGGCATTATTGATCTGAATTGTAATGGGTTTATGAGGTAAGAAGGTTTGGAGTGTCTATAAGTCGAGGTCAAGGGTGTTGGTGGGTTGATAGAGGCTCTGCAGATGTGTGCATAGAGGCCTAGTAGAATTTGCAGATGTGTGCACAAACCCCTGTAGATGAGTGTGCATGGTAGATCTAGTTGTATTGGAAATAAAGTTGAATGAAGATAAGTTGGTTCTAAAACACTATGTTGAATCTAAAATATTGTGGATCTGGTCAATTTATTATTGACATTTCTGTTAGATCGATATGCCTATGCTTATGTTATGAGTTTATGCAAATCTGTATCTCTTTTGAATGAGTGCACTGGTTATCTCTATTAAATGTTTGCTTAAAGACTATAACAAGTAGATCTGATCTATAACAACTCATTAAGTAATAAGTATTGAGGAATAGCCTTGTCTCGGATCTATGTGGAAGAAGAGCAGTGCAAGGCCACAAAACGGCATGCGAACCCTCCAGTCTACATCAAGACATCCCAAGGGTGTGGAAACCTAGTTCCAGCACCCTCCCTTGCTACCTCGGGTGAGACCTCAGTCCGCGCTTTATGGGCTGTTGCCAAAAGGGCTGGTAGCTGCAGGATTTGTTTAGCTAAATAACCCTTCTGAACCTAGGTCAGGCCCACATAAGCCAACAAATGGTTCCGTTTCCGGGAACGAGATTTGCCTAAGGGATGTCTGATGACGGAACACTCGAACAATACAAAGAAAGAGCTTGAAGAGTGGTTGAATCTGAAGCTTCATGAGTTCATAGCTTAGGAAAACAGAAACCTGGGGATATCGGAGGAAGATTGGTTGGACTGCTATGTATACACAGATATCCATGAGATCTTCTTCACGACTTTTCTGATAGAGTTGTACGAGTGGATAGCGAGGTTAGCTGATAGCGTGGGAAGGTGCAGACTAGATCAGCCTATTGTGTGGACTCTAGAACTGGTACATAGGTTAGAAGCTAGTGAAGATAAAATCACACATGTAGTAGATCACTGGTTGGATCGGGCAATAGGAGGGTTTATCACTGAGTTTGTGATAGATACAACCATGAGTTATAGTGAAGTAGAAAGGCAATTTCTCCAAGGACCGTGTGGTAAGTATATCAAATCATTGAATAATTGGATTAAAATGTTGTTGTATGAAAAATAGATTATGCACATTTATTGATGTCTGGCATAATGTAGAGTGGCGGAGGTTACCGAGGAACAGGAGTGGTAGAGAACAGTCCTCTGATTTCTATCTCACGGGAGAATGAGGAGGAGCTCACGAGGTTCTTGCCAAGAAGTGTAGTCCGGTTGATTAAGGAGCACTTTCGACTAATACCACCTCCGTCCACACCACCAACTACTTCACCACATCAAATCCATATACACCGACACCGACCCCACCCCCACCCCCACCACCACCAAAAGTTGTGATGGTGAGCACAGTCATGCTGTCAAGATTTAAGGGTGTAGGAAATGAGGAACCATGTCAGTTCTTGTTTGTGGAAAGGTCTATATGGGAAGCTCAAGGCAAAATACATGATAATATCAAAAAGGCTACCCTAGTTAGCACACTACAGGACCGCGCGTTGACATGGTACATAAAATACTCAAGTGATCATCTGCATGTGGGAATAACAACAATCCAGGACACATTAAACAAAGAATTTGGTTGACCAAAATTAGAAGCGCAGTTGGTTATTGGGTTGAAGGAGATAGCAATGTTTCCTGGTGAAACCCCGTGGGATCTGGATTAGAGGTTGAAAAGCACCATCGGTGAGGCTAACATGTCATTGATGGATGTGCATCACTGCGCGTGGTTTGTGGCATCATTGACACCACATATGAGGATGGCTCTATCACAACAAAAGATCTCAACCCAAGCTGAAGCATTAGAGATAGCAATGATGTTGCATGAAACTCCCATATAGGATCCAGGGTTTAGAGTTTAGAAAATCCAAGTGCAAATACAAAACCTATGTCTAGAGATGCGAAGTTTGAAACAAGGGCAGGTGCCTCGGGCAGAAGTGCATGAAGAGGTGTGGTGTATCAAATGTAATGGCCAAGGCCATGATAAGGATCACTGTTTGATCTTCATGAACTATGTGACAATAGGGGGACCAATACTGTTGCAACCGGAGGTACAAGCAGGGCCATGCAGGGTGCCCGCACTCTGGTGCATAATCTGCCAAGTGGGAGGAAATCATTCCATGGACAATTGTCATCTATTGTAGAACCTAAGACAATCCCCCCCCTCAACAGTTATTTTGCAACTTATATAGGACAGTGGGCCATGATGAAAGAAATTGCCACAGTTACAAGATGTTGATGGATCAAACACCTGCTTACAGGATGCAGATGGAGGCACGCGGGCAAGATCCCGCTGCAGTAATCACACGAGGAGGATTCCAAGGACGTGGGCAGGGCCATGGGGGAATGGGACCCAGATGAGGATGGGGACAATTAATCTACTATAATTGTGGGGGACCAGTGCACTACACGCATGATTTCACAAACCTAACCAAATATTGTTGCCTGTATTGTTACTAGTTTGACCACGAAGCAGTCGATTTCCCCATGATAATTGCTTAGATTGGGGAAAAAGGGTTGCTTTTGGTTAACCCCACTCATAATTTCCAAATGATGAACCACACGAGGAGGACCCTAACATGAATATGATGCTTAGAAGTGGCACAACTATAGGGGAAGATAAGGGAAAGAAGTTAGAGGAGGATGCATGGGTTCATAAGGCCCCCACAAAACAACCAGAATTTGATTTGGAGCAAGTGAAGGAGACTTTTATGGAGGCTAAGAAGAGCTTCGCAGAAGCTTCTACCTCGGGCAGAGGTGATCAAATGGAGCCGAAAAAGGATAATTCTATGCTAACCACCTTCTTAGAGACATGCATGAAGTTACTTCGGGATGCAAAAGTGGTAAAGGGGTTGCAAGAATTGATAACTAGGTGTGCCTGAGCACAAGAACCTTGCATGGTACAGAAGCTTGACAAGCATACATTGCACACCATACTAGAAATGCGATTGGCTGCCCAAATTGGGGACTATGAGAAGGATCAGGTCGTTTTGGATTTGGGGTCAGATGTGAATGTCCTCCCTAAGCAGACTTGGGAGTGCATGGGCAGGCCCACGCTACAATGGTCCCCTATCCAATTGCGAATGGTGAACCAATAAAAGATCATGCCCATGGGAAGAATGCAAGGAGTTACAACAGACATTGATGGCGCAAGCACACAAACCGATTTTGAGGTCATAGAAATTGTGGATGATAGTAACCCTTATCATGCATTGTTAGAAATAGACTAGGCAATGGATATGAATGGAGTCATCAATCTAACGAAACAAAAAATGATATTCAAAAAGTAATCTCTCCATGTAGTGGTTCTGTTAGACCCAACTGAAGGGGCATGCTATACTGAGCCAATGCGTGATGAGGATAGTGACAGTGAATTGTACTATATTTGCTAGATCACAACGCAAGATTAGGACTGGGTGAATCCGACAACAAATGGATGAATCTCATGGGACCGTGATAGTTCCTGCACATCGGACTCAGATGAAGAGATTGAGTGATGGCAGAACCGATTACATGAGGTAACAACACTAAATTGTAAAAGGATGGTAAGATCACTATGCTGTGTCACAATCGAGTCATGGGAGTGACTAGCTGGTGAGGTTTCCCTGACAACAAAGGAACCAATTGATCAATGTGAAATGACGAAGTTGAGACAAAATCCACTGGAAGTAGCCATGGATGCACCACGTGCAACAATTGCTTTAGGAAGGGGTACATGCCCAAAGATGCGATGAAAGTGGCATGGATGTCGAAGGCAGGTGCGTGCATGGGTTGGAAGGAAAAATGAGGTGAGCATCCATCACCATCATAGGTTATAGGTGAAGGTACCCACCCAGATTAAAATACGCAGCCCGAAGCCACTGGCAGACCACGCCAAAGTCCGAAGGGGACTAGGGGAAAGCACGCACAATGACTGCAAAATAAAGCATCTTAATGGGGAGTTGCAGATGTTGCGGGTTAGATGGGCCTATAATAGAAGGCAGAAGGAAGCCCAAAAGAAGTGGGGTAGCCACTAGCCTCATGAAATCAAGCAATGTTGGGTGCAACTAAGAAAGTAAAGTGCGCTAATCAGAGAGGAAATCAGCAGGATGGAAAGTAGTGATGCCCATGACGAATGGCCCGTGAACTTGTTATCATGGTTGTGCCCACACCTATGGAAAGGCACACTCCACACAACAACGCGCGAAGAAATAAAAGTTTCAATGACACTTGACTGGTGCTTGCAGTCTGGACTAGTAGGAATGCTAAGACATCACACCTAGGGTACGACTACCTGAATAGCACCCCAAGCAGTTGAAAGAAGGTGTGTGACTATAAACAAGTCTGCAGGAAGATGGCAATAAAAACAAGTCTTAACAAGAGTCAGTTGGTCTGTAAGATCATGGTTGCACATAGAGGGTTGTGTTGCTACGAGGAAAGGTCCAACGGTGACTATTAACACCACAATTCCTGACAATAAATTTAAGTTATGGTAGGGAGGAGCGGGCGGTGGGGCATTAAACTGGGAGTTCTGAGTAAGATTCAAAAAGATCTGCTACCTAGCCATTGGTACTAAATAAAAAAAGGAGGGAAGGGATCTATTCAAAGTTACATACTCCTTTAATAACCCGTGGATGACACTGGAATATTTGAGCTTTGAACCAGTGAAGAGCAACAAACACTCGGCTACCAGGCACCCCATGAGATTCATGGCTAGAACCCAAGCACGGTTCGTGAAGGAACTGCAACTAACTCAGTAAGAGTCAGATGACGTGACTTAGGCCCCCGAGGTTCCAAAGTCCCCATGCACACCATGACCTAGGAAAAACACACAGACAATAGGGACAATCAGGGCATCATCGAGATTCAACAAAAGGTTAACAGTCGAAAAGGGAAAAGCAGTCACCATCGAACCTACCAAGGACAACAAAGATTTACAAGCTCTGATTGCCCAGATTGAGGCCTAGGATGAGGAAGAAGAATATGCATTCCAAATCGCTTCACTACCTCCATATCTATCTTTGTGGAATGGGACGACCAAAATACATAAGGACCTGGACTCAGAAAAAAGTACACTACAGACCCTGCTTCTCCTAGAAGAGATAAGGTTTGATGGTTTGCCATTACGCTGCATACCAAGTATCAAATTCAAAGATTGGGATCTAGCAGATAGAAAAAAGTTCCCCTAGTTGGCCATAGACAAGCTACTGCAGTAGAAATGGCTATTAGGTATGGAAACGGTGGACTTAGTCAATCTGAGGTGGATTCCTCACTATCACCTTGTGACCATTACCATATTTTTGATCTGACACTTGCTCTGTTTGATACATGATGGGTATCTCTAGTTGGAGGAGCCAATTCTGATCATAGCCAAATTAGTCCATTGAATTATGCACCTGCCAATTAAAGGGAATGATCCTACAGACATAGATAGAACAAGCAGCAAGGTGGGCCTAGCTGAAACAATGAAGGCTAAATATCAGTTGGAAAAAGGAAAGAGTGGGTATGTAATAGAAAACATCAATGACCATGTAGTATGAGTTGCCATTTAGCTGCTAGCTAGTAAACTCATGAGGAAGTGTCGTGTGGATGAGGTGCTAGCTCTTGTCATTACGGTCATAGCATAGTGCGCAGCAGGGGTTCAGTTCAATTGGGCACAATTTTTATGCAACGCATTTTTGACCAATTGTCAAGAAGCACAAGAGAAAGGTAAGACATTTCATTATGCATGGTTGCTACTATCAATCCTTGTAGTTGTAGGAGAACTACCACAGGGTAGCCAGTTTCCCAGCATTGAAGACAACCTACATGAAGCAGTGCGGTATACTTCGCTCTGGGCTACAAAGGACGCAGCAAGGGTTTCTGAAATCAAGGTTTTTTTTACCTTCATGGAAGGGAGTATTCGAACACGGATCACTCGAAGACCGCGAATGTCTCCAACGATCTACAACAATTTCCAAAGCACGATCGAGTCCAAAGCGGACATGCATCACTTATATATCTGAGCATGAAAGGATTCAAGCAATCATGGGTCACACTCCCATTCATTGCAATAGACGATGCCATTTTCGAGGTATTAGCAATATGGCCACTAGAGTGGCATGCCCTAGATAAGGCCATCCTAGACAAACTGGAAGAGCAACAATCAAAAAAGGAATTCCAACGATGACTCACTCAATTGGTAGAAAAAACACGATAGGGACAAAAGGTAGCTTCGCAATAGGAGGCAACCATGAAACTGATAGCCGAAGAGACCCCAATAGAGTAGGAAATGGCCTTGGAATTGGACATGCAAAGGGAAATGAAGACACAAGAACAAACAAACCAACTTACAAAATCAACCCAGGTCAAGCGGCCATGTGGTAAGGAATCGTCGCACACACGTAAAAATTCCAAAACTGTGAAGGCCTTGCAGAAAGAATTTGTTGACAACAGCCAACCAGTAAGCAATGTCCCTACCAATGCACTGGACAACCTAATCACCAAACAGACAACTGTGTTGGGGGAGATCTGAGCACAGTTGTAGGCATTACAGGTGTGACCCTTGGGCGGGGTCATTCTCAACCTAGTAGAGGACACAACCACAACTGAGTAGATGGTGCGCACTCCCACAATGAACACCTTAGTGTTGCAAATAGGCTCGGTCATAGAAGACCCCGTAGGTGAAGAATGTAGTTGGGGATTTAATCTGGCAAACCTTCCAAGAGAAACACTATACAAACTACAGGATGGGGTAATGACCGAGATCCATACTAGGGAAAGACACACCCTTAGAACCTTGATGGAGCATAAGGCAACTTTGGAATAGGTCACTCTCCAGCACGATGACTTAATCGTACATTACTGGGAAGTGGAACATGCCATGATAGAGGCTTGCAGGAATATACTAGAACTAGCTATCCCTATGGACCTTCCGATAACTGCCAAGATTCATCACATGGCTGTAGGATTCTGTACGGACCAGCAGAAGGCCATGAAGGCTCAGTGGGACTTAAATTTACAAATTGCAGAGCTAAGACTCAAGGCGCAATCTCCAACCCCTCTGAAAGTTCGAGAATAGCGACGAGGAAAAATTCAAGCTAGACTAGAAATGATGAAGAGCATTGTCCAAGAGTGCTTGGGACTATTAGACGAGTCTCTCTTTATGCTCACATCCCTCCAAGAAGACCCAACCATACAACAAGTAGAAACAGAGGCACAAGAGTTGTAGCAGGCTTATGACACAGCCCGAGGGATTGCACAGACGATCATGTCCTTCTATATTGATAGTTTGAGGAGTGATAATTCCATCCAATGCATTACAAGATATGGTTAGGTTCACTTCTTCCTTCTCAATGTGATCTTTCACTTCTTGAACCTTTTTCTTGTTGATATGTCCTTCTATCTTGAGAGTTTTAGGAGTGGTAATTCTTTCCAATGCTTTACAAGATATGGTCAGATTCATTTCTTCTTTCTCTGGGATTGGTTCTTGGTGTTTATACTCTTCTTTTGATGTTTCTTGATCCTTGTCTTCCTCCTCTCCACAATCAATGCAAAATAATTTCTTCTCAACACACTTATTACCTTTAATGTATTTGTATCACAGTTGTAATAAAGCCCTTTTTCTCTTTTTTTTTCCAACTGTTGTGGTGTAACCCTTGTAGGTTGTGGAAGGCTAGGAGAAACAACACTTCCATCTTTATAGTTGTGAGGGGTAGACTTCCTTGTTAGCATAATTTTGTTTTCCACTTTGTAACAAAGCTCTTTTTCTCTTCTTTCTTCCAATTGTTGTGGTGTTGCTCTAAAGGTGTTGCTCTTTGTATCCTCATAATGTGCTATCATTTCCTCCATGAAGATTGACCACGTAACAAGTTGTTTATGAGAACAAAGTCCTTTATACCATAAAAATTGATCCAGTTCTATATAAGAAGATTCAATACATACCTTTTGTAACAATGGTACACCATGTATATCAAAATATTTCTCCATCTGTAGTATCCAATTTGTTGGGTCCTTTCCATCAAACTTCCTCATATCACCTTTTCTTGATTTCAGGAGCTAAAAATGAAATGAATGTAACTCCATACTTTTAGATCTCAAAGTTTTGAAATTGTCTCCTATAGTAGCCCTCCAAGCCCTCTTTCTAACCCCACAAATTTGATTAGAATTTGATTCTCCAAGAAAGCGTTATGCCTAATCTCCTAAGATGACCTAATTATATAATGTTTTAGTAGAGCGAATTTGTATGAGGTGCCACATGTCACTGTTTTGACCTTTGGATATGAAATCTATGCATAGAAAGCTACAATTCGTCCTCTTTTTATAACTCACAAAATTTCAATTTTTTGCTCAGAGAGAAAGTTATGATGACTTTCCCAAGGTCACCTGTTTAGGATGCGATTCAAGAGTCTACAAATCCCTAACTTCCTCAGATCATATATCTAAAAATGTAGTGAAACAAGATCTGAAATTTGGACACGAGATTCATAATTATTTCTTCTCACATGAGTTTTTCCCTTAGCTTCTGAAACTTCATAGCGAAAGGGTTATAGCGACAATACCATGTTGACCTGTTTTAGATGAAATTCTAGAGCTTGAAAAAACCCTAACTTACTTAGATCATATCTCCGAAAATATATTGAGACAAGATCTAAAATTAAGATGTGTGGTTCAAAAGATCTCTTCTCAAATGGGTTTTTTTTGTAGCTTCTGAAACATTGTAGAAAAAATGTTATAGAAAAAATACCACGATGACCTACTGGAGTAGCAAAACCCTAGAACCCAAAGCTTTTGTTAGCACCTAAATCTGCCTTAGGCTGAAGGAAGGCAAAATTCAGGGTAACCACAAACCACGCTTAGTTGGGTAGCTAGCCCTACCAGAACAAGAGAGGGCTCTCTTCGAGTCACGCTCAATGGATACTTAAAACGATATGGTCTGAGATGACTTATTGTGAAATATTGATCTTAGGCTAGTAAGTGAATATGGATAGAAGAAACCATTTTTTATGAATGACTGTGTTTCTGGGATGGTATGGGACCAATGGACAGCAATGAGCAGAGGATGAAATACAAAGGCACAGATTACCTCGTGAGGCAAGACAGGTGGAAAGTCTAGCAATTTAGTTGAAGTAACATGGAATGGAGAGATTGCTTAGGAGAGTGAAAAGGGCATAAGTATATGAATCCTTTTCAACAAGAAGAAAGAACACTGAACATGAAATTTTCCCACAGGCAGAGCAATGAAATTGAATTCTACCTTATCTAACTTAGAAAATTTCATTGGAAATGAATATGAAATGAACTATGAAACATAACGAAATACATATGAAACATAAGAGACACATTTTCTACACTCACAACCACTTGAATCTCATGAAACAGAACCGCTGCCTTTCATTAATCCTCTGTCAAAATATACAATGAAGAAACAGAGTTTCTTTCCCATAGTCTCCCAGAAGTTACAAGCCAACCAACCCTTTGCAAATAGTTTGCATACCATATAGAGAATGTGCCATGAAGAGATAGAACGCCCAAGGGTTGGGAAGTTACTCGAATCATTACAAAATGGAGGTGGAAAGCCAACCGTTAGCTACAGGTGCAGTGTCACAAAGATGACAAATGGCTTGGGTGACTATTTGCCTTCTTTTGCCACTTGGATAGAAGCCAATCTGGAGTGAAAATACTTTAAACGCCACCTTAGGTGCCGAAAAAGTGAAATGTAGATGAGAGGGCCCACTTTGGAGAAGTCGCGAATCGAAATTTCGCGAAACAGTGGTAAATTGGGCATTTTTTCCTATATGTGCCACGCCACTTTCTATATGCACTGTGCCACTTTGGAGTCTATTTTGAGGCACTTGTAGGAGTCCAAAATGTGCCCACGTGTGCTTGTTGGAAATCGTATTCTGTCCACTTTCCAACCCAAGTGGAATTTTTGAATTGGGTGCTCATTTTCCCATCCAAATATTCATTCTCCTAAGACTGCTTCTTGTGTGTCAAAATAGGGGTAGAGAGGCCATGTTTTGGGTGTTTTTGACCTCCTGGAGACTCAAATCATGCCCAAATTTCTTGCCTAAGCACTAGTAGTGATCCAGATTTAAACAGGAACACAACAAATTACAAAGATAACCATATACACAAATATGCAATGGAAATAATACTTCATTTCATTAATGGAAACTACTAAAATATGCTTACAATCAGAAATGGAAGTAAACTAGCTAGGGCGATGATAGCTTATCTTTGAGAAGAGATGTGATGGCTACATGCCTCTAAACTGTGTTACAATGAGGCTCGACAGCCTATTTATTGTTGAGAAACAATGAAAAACCCTTCACATTCCAAAACCTAATCCTAGGAGATGAAACGCCAAACTGTGGGCCTCGTTTGGGGGTAAGTTGGTACATCAACTTCCCGGGGTCGTAACTTTAGCATATGATCTCCGTTTGACGC
>APFE030387355.1:0-14846 GCA_000404065.3 Pinus taeda
CATAGGTTCTTTCTATGGGGAGGAGTGAAATTGGAGAATAAATAGATGTTTGTAGCTTAGGATAAATATTTTTAACCTAAGTTACGAGGGGCACTGCAATTCAGAGATCCTGAAGTCTTGATTAATATTTTGGAAGTCAAAACTTAGTGGAGATGATTTAACTCTCTATTGATGGTGTTGGAAGCCATCAATAGGGAAGGGTGTCTCCCAAATGTGAAGTCCCAATTATACCCCACACCATTTGTAGTAACATCCCAAACATGAATACATACAGTTGCAAAATAGTTGCTATCAAAGATTGCCTTAGCTGCAATGAACAAATAAGATGATATATGCATGGCTTTGGTGATAGAAAGTGTATGAACTTTGTGGGATATGAAGTGTAATGTATGAAAGGTTCGTTCACATCAAGGGAAAAAGAGGGGTCCCCTTAGAAGAAATTAATAGTACTATCTTAGAAGAGACACACGGGCATCATAAATAATCATTAGTTAACCTACAAAATAGTTCACAAGATAACAACAATCGTGATATCATAAAAAAACACACATTCAACAAGATGTATACTAAGGAAAATGAATTAGTTCATTAGCATTATCATAAATGAAACATCATACATCACAAACATATAAATAATAGTCTTACAACATTCATAAAATATGCATGAAAGAATGTTGTCTTTGAGATCTTCTCATTATCAAGTGAAAGTTCCAATCATACAATTAAATTTATATTACACTAGCCCCAATAGTGGAACATGAAGCCAACACTTGCTTCTCCAAAGAATGATACTCCTCCTATACTAGACTAGAGAATCCAAGGCTCCAAACATTAGGTTACAAGCCCTTTGATTGAATTATGAGGGTTTATTTATAACAAATGAGATGACCCTTCATCTCCCTTTGTGACCTTTGAGCTTCCCTCATGACTCTTGAACTTCTTTTTTCTTTATTGTAACTAATGACTTTTCATATTCCACATTTAACTCTTAGACTTCAACTTACATATACAATAAGGAAAAAACCCATATAGGACAAAAATGAGTAGAGCCTAATAAGACAAGCCTGATAAGACAACTAGATGCATTAAGCTTTAGTTTTAGGAAACTCTAGATCAACAACTTTAATTTGTAATTTTGTAGTTACATATTGATGTCAAGTTTTGTATTGTGAAATTGTCTTCTCAAACATTGCTAGAAGGTTAGGCTAATAATGGACTCTAGCTTCCATAACGTCTAGGTAGATGGTTTTGGATCCATTTTGCAATTTTTTCTACAATAAGAAAAGCTTCGTATTGACTAGTTTGGGACCACCTATGTACTTCTACATGTTGTGTCTATTAACCTCCAACTCTTATTTGGTAGTTATCTGCTTCAACTGGTTCAAGTATTCCTCGATCTCCTGCCTAACAACATTTTTTCCCTTTGTCTCTGAAAATGGACCTACTGAGGGGATATTGTGTACTTGAACCAAGGAATCCAAACTATTATATAATTATGCATAAGCAGCTAAAATGTTTGCCACAAAAGTGTCAAGTTTCCTATTTCTTTGTATGAGCATTTTGCTATTAGGAAATTTGTATTTTCTTTTGAAGCTCCTGCAAAAGCTAATCTAGTTGCAGCAATGGTCTGATAATTCCTTCTGGTGTTAGTGACAATCACCCTTTTTTGGTGAATGAAAGCAGGATGTGCTAGATCATTAGGGAATATTTCCTCCTTTCTTGTACAGTTTTGTTATGGAGCTCATTAAAGTTCAGGCTCAAAATATCCATGACCATGTCATCATCTAGAGGAGAGGTTTCTTCACTACCTTGAGTTTTCCCATCTATAAGGGGAGGTAGAGGTTGACTAGTTATATGTTCTTCAATAGGCATGAGGTCAAAATCTTGGTTTTTTCCCCTTGTTATATATCCATGTTTTGGGGTAATATCTTCTCATCAATCTCTTGAACAAGCTCTTGATCCTACTTTTGTCGGCTCTCTTCTTCTTCACGTTACATGAAAATTTGTCACCATGAATTTCTGAAATCAATATGAGTCTATCACCACTCATACATATCTCCTTTGCAAGTTTTAAACCTCAGTCTGCATATCAAGCTTTGAAAATGAGAGAAAGACCTTATAAATCTCTAAAGCTCTGGTTTCGCACTTTCTCTTAGCATTACCTGCGGTGCCGCACCTACTGGTCATGTCCCATGTGCACCTGACTACTCTATATCTATATTTATAGGTGCGAACCCCTGTAAAAGTTAAAAAGGCGCAACTTTATTCTTAAAAACTCACTTTGATTCAATTTTGGAAGCTTGTAGAGGGAATCTTGCACTGGCAAGTTCGCTCCTTAAGGGTGCATGAATCTCATTCCTTAAGGATCTAACCCCTTGATGTGAGGAGGTTATCCCCATGAAGGAGGACTCTATCCCTTCAATGGTGGACCTGTAACCTCCTTCCCTTGCACTATAAAATGAAGCTTTGGGCTGTTTACTTGGGAGGTTGAAAGCTAAATATTTTTGAGGGTATATGTTGCTGGAACTTAGTCTTCCTAATTGAGCTTTTGAGAGGAAATATCACATACCTTTTGATCTCATTTGGGAGAGGGTGAGGCTTGTCAAAGTAGAGGAGATTCCTTCCTGGACCCTGTGAAGAGCTTGTACAACATCAAGGCACCAAGGTTGTAAAGTTCTTCTTTCTCAAAGTTAATACAATCAAGTTTATTTTTCTCAATAAGCTGTGTTTAATGGTTTATTTCATAGACTCCTTGATCACTATGATGAAAATGATTTATTATATTAGCTTTGCAGGTGTTCTTTGATGTGTTCTTGTTTGTGTTTGCAGGTTATTAAAAGGAAACTCTTTGAAGGTGTTGGAGCAAGGCTGCCATAAACTAGCGTTAGACTTAAGGTAGGGTCTAAAACACCTCTTAGTTTTTATTAATGAATCGAAATATGTTTAGAGAAAAGTATATTTGCTTGTCCTGCTTGTTGCTAGATATCAATTGATACTAGGGAGATCAGTCTTGTCCACAAGAACGATTTATCCGCTTAACAAATTGGCGACTCCGCTGGGGAAGGGATTTGATTGTTTAATTTTCCTTTATCTTTGATTCAAGAAACTTGATTTTTTATTTCTGGTTTTTACTTGATGTGTGTTGGATTGGGTAGTTTGTCAGTCCTGGATTGATTTTTTATTTTTTAGAACTTTTTATGAGGACCGCACATTCTATTTGAGTTACAACGCAGACTTGTTCGCACTGTTATTTTATTGCACATAGCAGTACTGCACCTGGTTTCACTGGGGGCCTGCGAACCCTGTCAATTTTTTTGAAAATATTGAAATCTTTTCATCTAGTTTAGTTTAGGTTCTTTTTGTTATTTTTATCCTCTACCCATATCTACATATATACTGTTAAAAGTCTCTCATAATCAAGTTCCATTGGTGTTGTGTTTTGGATGAATTTCTAGAAGTTTTTGCATGCTTGGTTTGGTCTTCGCTCAGTCTTTGTAGTGACTTGAAGCTTAGAAGCCTAAGAGACCTTAGATCACCCTAGAATATCTTGTCTTCTTGATAAGTCTGGCTGGTTTGTGAGATCTTCCTTTGGTGAGAAATCGATTTTGTTTCTCTTTGCAAAACTTTGAATGAACTTGGCCATAAGTTGTGAATTTCATTTTTTTATAAAAAAACATAGCTGGGTGTTTTTTATTGATTTGTTCCTCCTGAATGAATTAATCCTTAGTTTGTTGAATAACTAAGTAAAGACATCCTAAAAAACATTTGAAGCTTTTATTTCAATTAGTTTTAAGAGTTAGATCTCAAGATTAGATTTTTCATAGTTTTGAGTGTGTTTGCTAGAAATTCTAGTTTCTCTTTTGAAAAATTGTTTTTTCTAGTTTAAGTGTTGAAACGAAAAGGGATTTATTTCGTGAGCATAATTAGCAGCTTCGTTTGAGTGTTTTGAAAAAGACAAAAAAGTTTTTATTTTCGTTTATATGTTGAAGGAAAGTTTTGTTTTCAAGAAATTGCATTCTCAACTCTTCCTTTAGCTAGAGATTCATTGAAAAGGAAAAGAATTGATCATCTTAGGTGCATTTTTTAGCGTTTTGGAGTGGAGTCTTCACACCACAAAGTTTCATCTCCATACCTTTTGACTTAAGAAACAACCAATAAAATTATCGCTTAATTAAAATTCATCTAGCAATATTTTTATTTCTAGGGCTCTTATTCACCAACATAGCTTAGGCTAGTATCTTGGAGTAGGGAGTAATTAACTCTCCAAGATAGTTAAAACAAACAAGTGGTCGATATTAAGGTAGGAAAAATCCAATTGTTACATCTATGCTCTGGGAAAGCTCCTCTTAAAGGAGAAGCACGAGCTCATATCTGAACTAGTGAGGTAATCAATCCTTCCTCATTGGGAACGATAGAAGATATTCAAGTATTAAAAATGGTAAACCTCGGATTGACCATTGTTGAGGAGCCTGGGGTCACTTGTTGGTAAACCTTGGATTATGTCAAGGAGCCTTCAAGGGGATTGAGCTTTGTTACTCTGCCCTTGTGTGCATATCAGATCGTAGACTGTTCCCCCAGGTATATTTGTCTCTGTTGGTAACTTTAGTGGCTATTATCTTTAGGATTCGTTCCTAAGGTGATGGTGGAGGGAAGATCCCACTGTACCTAGAGCAGATGTCTACTAGACTCACTTGGACTCTCTGGGAGGTTATCTTCACTCGAGACGGTTTAGTGGAGAAACTTGTGCCAGTCTGTTTCATTAAGCAGGTTGTCGGGGTAACTGTTCCAACTTCCATTCTGTATTGAATTCTGCGAGGTTGGATTTCATCACCAACTAGTGTTTTTGGTATGAAAAACTATTGTTATTGTGTGGTTTGAACTCTTAGATTGTTAGGTGTGTGATTCAATTGTTTGGTTCTTTAGAGACTTTAGGTGGTTTTCTTGATATTTTCTTTGTTTTCGTGTGAAGTAATTAATTAATTAATCATGGTTGAATTACTGAGACAATCTCGTAGGCTTCGGGGGCAACCTCCCGAATATACACCAAGTCGGCTTGAAGTGCTAAGAGCTCTTGTCACACCTAGTGAAAGTAGAGTTGGGTCACCAGAGGCCAGAGAATCATCTTTGGTTATTCATCCTGATTATCAAGTTCCAGTAACAAAGTATATTTCTAAACCACTTTCAGTTTCCGAGCTTACTGGTAGTTTTTCGTCTACTAGTGAATTAGTTGAGGAACCTGAAATTTCTGAACCTGAAACTGAACCTGTTGCTACTCCATCCTTAGGATTTTCTTCTTCAGTTTCTAGTGCTCCTGGTTCACCCAGGGTAGGAAGTGTCATTATCCAGAATCTTCCGTCTGGACTCATTTCCATTGAAGAACATGTTATTTCGGACGAGGATATAACTCCCCTTGAAAATCAACCGACTAGAACTTAGGGAGCGTGAATCTATCTTTTACAGTCCTTTTCGAAGTGACACTTGGTACGTATCTTTGACGAACTTTTTAGAAAGTCTCGTTCTCCCTGATTCACCACCTCGTATTCCTTTTCATCCAACGCCCAGAGGTTATTATCCTCCTTCGAATATGTCAAACCGGTCATCCATGCTTTCCCAAAATCTGGAAACATTTTTATATGGCGGTCCTTCTATTCCATCTGGGTATCAGTTAGTTTCTAGTACTTTTTCAGGAGCGTCTCCTCAACCCATCGAACATGGGGTATCATGTGGTTATAACGGAACTCCACCGTTGAGTGTAGAAGAAATTCTTATGATGTCTGGTGCTATTCCAAATCCACAACCTCAAGGTAGTCAGATTCCGCCTGGGGGGAAACCTCAAGGTAATCAATTTCCGCCTGGGGGGCAACCTCAAGGCAGTCAAATACCGCCTAGGGGGCAGCCTCAAGGAAGTAAAATTCTGCCTGGGGGACAACCTCAAGGTCAATACATACATCAGGGACAGTACATGCCTCAATGTCAACCCCAGACTCAATATATGCCTCAAGGTCAACCTTAGACTCAATTTATGCCTCAAGTTCAACCCCAGTATCAATATATACCTCAAGGTAAAACCATTCCTATTGGCATATTAGTGCAACCCGGAATTATTGAAAACATTCATATAGGTGCTTCTTGTACGGATGAGGAAATCCAAACTTATAAAGCCCTATTTCAAGAATTCGGTGACGTGTTTTCCTAGTCATACGAAGAAATGCCAGGAATCAATCCATCAATTGTTGTCCACGAAATCAAAACTTACTCGGATGCTAAACCCGTCTGGCAACATTTGCATCAGAACCACCCAAGAAAAGCTGTTGCTATTAAAGCTGAAGTTAAGAAATTACTTCGAGCAGGTTTCATATATCCAATCCCTTTAACGGATTGGGTATCGAATATTGTTCCTGTTAACAGAAAGAAAGGAACGATAAGAATATGTATTGATTATAGGGATATTAATCGAGCTTGTCCAAAAGAAAATTATCCAACTCCCTATATCGATCAAATAATTGATGATTGTGCCGGAAGCGAAATGTTCTCCTTTATGGATGGATTTTCCGGTTACAATCAAATTAACATACTCCTTTCTGATCAACCAACAGCGGCTTTTATTTTTCCATGGGGGACCTTTGCTTATTTCAAATTACCTTTTGGGTTGAAGAACGTCGGAGCAACTTTTCAAAGGGCTATGTCTTACGCATTTCACGACATCAAGCACATTGTGCAGCCTTATCTTGATGATTTACCTGCTCATTCATTACGTAGAGTCGATCATCTCCCTCATTTACGAGCAATTTTTATGAGATGTAGGCATTATCGAATTAGGTTGAATCCGCACAAATGTGTTTTCTATATAGAAACAGGTTGCTTACTGGGATTTGTTATTTCAAAAGCCGACATTCGTGTCAATCCCTCGAAGGTTGAAGCCATTGTTAAATTACCTCCACCTTCGACTCTTCGCCAACTCCAAAGTTTGCAAGGGAAAGAAAACTTTTTACGTCGATTCATTCCTAACTACGCTGAGATAACGAAAGGTTTTACTAGGTTGTTGAAATAGAACACTCCATTCTTTTGGGATGAGATAGCTTAGAAATATTTTGATGCACTTAAACATGCGTTAACCCATGCACCATTATTGCATCCTCCCAACTACAACCAAGATTACTTTTTGTACCTCGCCGCTTCTCATTCCACTATTGGGATGGTTTTAGTTCAGGAAGACGAATTCAATGCTGAACATGTGATTTACTATCTTAGTTGAACTCTCAATCTGACCGAGCTAAAGTATTTGCATGTGGAGAAATTGGCTCTGGCAGCTATTCAAGCTACCCAGCGTTTTCGTCACTACATTCTACTACGCAAAACCACAGTACTTTCTGACTGTAACCCTATGACATATATTTTGACTAAACAATTGCTAGGGGGCAAGTATTCCAAATGGATCGTTATCCTACAAGAATTTGACCTGGAATTTGAAAAATCCAAGTCAAAGAAGTCTTTGGTTTTCGCGGAGTTAATGTGTGACTTCCCGCGTTCTGATACCGAAACTGTGGCAGAAGAATCCCTTGCGGATGAATCTTTGTTTCTTATCAGTACTCTTGATCCATGGTATGGGGATATAATCATCTATCTCCAAACCCAATCTTTTCGGTCTGAAATTTCACGGTCTAAACGAAGGAAAGTACGTTTCCAATCCCAACAGTACAGAATTATTGGAGATACACTCTATCGTCGTGGAGTGGATTCCGTTTTCCGTCGTTGTTTAACTCATGAGGAAGCTGAAAAGGTTCTAAATGACTGTCACTCTCGAGCGTGTGGTGGTCATATGTCTGGGTATGCCACAACCCAAAAGATATTGCACATTGGTTATTTCTGGCCATCCTTACTTAAATATTGTATCAATGCAGTCCAGAAATGCCACAATTGCCAAATTTTTGATTGAAAGATGCGTGCTCCACCTGCTCCTCTCCACCCTATAATTTCCATTGATCCTTTCGAAAAATGCGGTATCAATTTTATTACATGTAACCCTCACTCCGCTAGGGGGCATGCGTATATCATCCTTACGGTAGATTATTTTACCAAGTGGGCCAAGGCGATGCCTACATTTTCGGCAGACGGCAAAACTGCTGCTATTTTCATTTTCAATCATATAATTGTTATCCAGGAATAGTGTCCACGCGGATGCTGCTATTCCCACTAAGATGGGAGGCTATCTTAGAAACAAACAATCAAAGTCTACTATTGTTTCCTTTTATGAAAATAGACGAGAGGAGGAACAAGAAGACCAACCTAAGTCTTGCGCCTGATTTCCTCTCCTTCTAGATAGAGTTTCACTGCTTCTTCTTTGTCTTCCAAACTTCAAAAGAACCTGTGGAATCACAGCAACATACTACTATGCAAGAAACAAGGATCTAAATTCATAAATAATACAGGATCAGATGTGTATTAACCATATACATGCATATATAAACAAGTACACAATAATATGGAAGGAAACAAGAATAGATTTATTCAGATGAAAAGTAGAAAGAAGATTACAACCATGTGCTCTGACCCAGCATCATCCTCCAGCTAAGAAGCCCTTCTTCACCTCAAGCAAAGCTAGATCACCCAACACTGTGAATGTACACCAGAAAACTAACAGCACTTCTCTATAATATACAAAATTCCAGCCTCTGGATCTCTGTGATGAGGGATCCATATATAGATGATTACACAGAGGTGAGTCATCTTTCGGGATCTTGATTAGTGTCCTCTCTTTGATAGTTCCTGCTTCCACTTGGAGAATGATGATCTCTTACTCATCCTTGGTCGAAAATGGAGAGGCAAGTGCCAGAGGGGAAGTTTCTAGAAGATTCCATGATCTTCCAACTCGCATTTTGTCCCTGCCATTTGTCCATTCCCTACCATTGCACCCTACAGAGGATCAAATCAGTATGCATCACACCTTGTACACTGGGAAGGTGATATGCATCGTACCCCCTGCATTGAGCTTTCAGTATGGTCCAGTTTTGACCATTTATGAGTAGTTTTCAGTGGAGAACTTCTGGGAGATGATTTAATCACTTGACCTTGTTCCTTTAGGCAGTGAAGCAACACTTTTAGGGACTTAGCAGCCCTCAGTTTATGGACATTTATGATTGGGGTTGAAGTGCCCAAAAATGTCTATAACAGTTTCCCCCTATAGCACGAGGTTGTTAATATTTTTGATGTCGGGTGAAATGCTTTACTATGAGGATTTGAAGTTTTTCTGAGCTGGGAGGCGACCTGTAATAAGATACAATACAATACATTATTTTGACAACATTCTTTCATGATCTAGCGGAGGCGGGCATTCCCATGCTCAACTTTATAAATTCATTTCCATGTACATAGGACAAACAATCGTCTGTGTGGCAGACTGATGATATGGACACATCATCCTTTGATTAGGATGATTAGCTGTTCGGCAATGATGTACAATTGATGTCTTTATATTCCTGAATATATCACAGCCCAGATGGATGAAACTAGATTCGGGGTCTTCAAAACTCGTTCAATCTTCACTAGGAGTACAAGTCGATCCATGTGAAAATTTTTCTGGAGTCAAACATGGAAAGACATCGCCTGATTACCAGCCAACGAGGTAACCTGTTAACAGGCACGAGAGGAATCACCATTAATGACAATGACCCTCAAGGTACTACAGTACAGTTCATGTGGTGTGAAAAAGGGACTTGGCATCAAACACCATGCAAAATCTCTCGGTCGAAGGCCATTGATGTAAACCTGTCGCCGAAAGTGAGAAACTTGCCATTGAGGCATGCAAGCTTCAAAGTACTGAAAGGGTTGTTCCTAATTCGACTTCTTGGATAATAAGCTGATGTCGACAAGAAGTGACCCGTTGCAGGAGGGCCTTAAGGAATCCCACATCAACGACACGGAATGAAGCAAATGATTTTGGAGGTGAAAACAAACTGACGATACAGGGTTTAGGGTGGCGGTCATGAAGCAATGAAGCATGAATGTATTGCAGTGGGTGAGACACGGGTGAATTGCCTGAATGACTTCTCTTGAACATATCAGCGACATTGACGATGGATCGGTAATGTTAACCCCAAAGATGGATGGTGTGACGGACCAATGGTGATGACTAGTGAACAGAACGACCCAACCCGGCATGGATGCGGAAGGAAAGTGTCATGTTCAAGAGCGACTTGCTACCAATAAATTTTCTTCAAGTTTTCTTCCCAATTTTCCCCATTCATTGTTGACCAGTACCTCTTTATTTTTGTCAAGCTTGAGGAGGATAACATATGCTTGTTCTATAATCCGCCCTTCAGGCGAACCTGTCGCTGTGTTTTAGCGAGCCGCGACAGTGAAACTTGTTCTCGTCCATTTGGATGAGTTTTTCGCTATTCGATTTTAACGAGTTTAATGACAAAGATAACTCGGTCTCTTTCAGTTTTAGAGAGTCTGAAAGAAACAGAAAGGAGACTCCAAAGATTCTTTTTCGTTGTATAATCCCTTAAGTCCGAAAAAGCATAAAATAATACAAAAGGGATGAATTTTCGATAGTTCTAACGAGCCAAACAAGACAAGCGCTCGATCTTTTTGTGTAATAATACCTTAGGTCCAAAAAGATTAAAATCTAGAGGAGGGATAACACTTACAATGCCTTTAACAAGCCGGAGAGGCCAATCGCTCGGCAATATTTTCATATTTTACGAGTCAAGTGAAAAGAGCTTAAAGAAAACTCGTTTTCGAGGAACGAGTGATGGTTTCGGGTAGCAGCTGATTCCAGGTAAGATTTGGAATTTTCCAATCATGGCAGTGTCACAAGGATGGCTAATAGAATCACTCTTCACAGATGTTCCTCGAAGGGGTAAACAATCATATGGGGGTGAATGATCGGCTAAAAATGAAGTGGGGGTGATGGTGAGAACACGACCAAGGCTCAAAAGCTGGTGATAAGGCATTCACAATGGTTATTTACCGGTTCATTTTTTAATGAGCTTAAACACTGGGGGAAACATTTTCTCATGACTTATGTTTATTTTTTAACGAGCTTGAACTATGCGCTAAAACTACTTGTGGAGAGTTTATTTTTTAACGAGCTTGAACTCTGCGACAACATTGCTCGCCAGTCGTATGATAAGAAATGTCTCATTCGAGATGCTATTTTGAAGCGACTTACATCTCTCAAGCTTTGCCACGGATCCTTTCTTTATGCAAGTTAGGAAACGACTAGCCTTACAGGTTTAAAGGGTTATAGGTCCTAAAATTTTAAAAAATAAATAGCCGCTCTTCGCTTGCATGCGGAAAGGTTTGCATGCCCCCAGGTATAGCGAAGTAGAGTTTCCAAGTTACCCTTCAATTTGCAGACAAAACATTTGTTCTATCGGGAAAGGCCTACCTTCTAACGGAGGTATCTTATCCCGTCTAATCCCCTTTTCCTATACAGACGGGTATCGGACCAGTCATATATCCTTCGCCGAAACCTACCCTATACCCAGAGTTTTTCTACCGAAGCAGACCAGGGTGCATGCCCCCTGGGTTTCAGTCACACCTCTCTGAACCACTCGCGCTCATCAAGTGGACGGACTGGAGACTGATGAGACATTTCTTGTGTGAAAAGACCATTTAGGGATGGCATTTGACTATTTGCCATGTGTGATCCGGGGAATGACATTTGGTCCACGAGCTTGACCATTCTGCCTTCATGCGGAAAACACATTACTCTAAAGAGTGAGGAGACGATGAATCCCATGCAATAAATATAGTCGCGTCCAAGGAGTAGATTATAATCTAAAGGTCCTTGAACTACCATAACGTTCATGTGAACAGTTTTCCTTCTCAAAGTAATGGGCACATTTGGAAGGATCCCTAAAGGTCGATTGGTTCCTTTGTCGAAGCCTGTCCGATTTCTCATTTCAGGCAAAAGAGATGGTGAACCAAGCACTTTCCAAGCAGTTGAGGAAAGGATACTCACAGAAGCCCCTTCATCGATGATGGTACCAACCATGACCATTCTCTAAGCTTGTACAATGATTCTAAATGGTATACTGGCTGGTAAACACATTCGAAGATGAACACTCTGAAGGCAAGACCAGGTCAACTGCCGTATCGACCCTTTGACTTTCATCTGATATGGATTCAGAGGGTTCATTTTCAATGATAAACCTTTGGCCGACCACAATGACGGGCCAGCCGGATTTTCAACTGGTGGAGGTCTTGGCAAGAGTTTTTTATATCCAGGAGGAAGTCGTAGCAGTGAAACCGGACGATCATCCAAAACTCTTTTAGCCTCGTCAAGGAAGGGACAACGGTGGATGGCGTGATTGCCTTCACACAACTTACAAGGAAATCTGGGATTCATTTTTTTTCCATGTGCTTCACTTTCACTGGTTGATGGTGAGAATTCAACATGATTGCCAGAGGCTGACGCCACCAGATTGTGCAAACGAGGAGACCAGTCCCTTAAGATCTGAGGGATGCAGGGACAATCTCGGTGATAGTGGTCTCCATTGCAAATGACACAAGGAGATTTAGGTTTCGACTGTGTGGTGTGAGGATTTTCGCTAGACGACACTTGGTTGCACCCTTTCGATTTTGGTTCCTTTTTCTTCTTTTCCTTTTTCTCTTTATGCTTCTTCTTCTTCTCAGTCACTTGATTTTTAGCTTTATCATCTTTATCAAGCGAAGAGGAAGGAGGAGAGGGAGGAACAGACGAAATAGAATTTTGGGAGACAACTCTAGTGTCATTTAGTTGTTGATTCAACTGTTCAAGAATTACAGGATTCTGAATGACATAGGTAGAGAAGAGCCAGACAGGCAAACCAATTGTCAACCCTAGAAGTGACAAAGTGGCCATATGGGGTGCACCAACATCTTGCCAAGAGGAGAAGGGACTAGGATTTCCTCCAAGGGGAAATCCTTCGTTGGTAGACTCCATTTTCTCAACCTAAAGACCAACGGGGGAATTTGTGATGTTATTCCGATTTAAAATAAATTTTTAGATGCTTTGACAAAACTTGTTTTTTCAATTTTAAAGAGTCGAGAAAAAACAAAAGATGACTCTAGTCGCCTTCAATTTTTATTGAGCTTGAAGTGACAAGTGCTAAGAGGACCTTTTCCTTTAAGGAGTCTGAAAAGGAGCAAAATGGACTTCTCTGGAGATCTAGGCAGAGAGGATTACCAAACCAATCACAAAACTGCATAATACATTTTACGGTACGGCAATAAATCTTCCCCAATGTTGTGTTCAGTGCATTGTGATCGATAGGGCGGCAGACATGGCTTCCTAACGATAAAGGATGCAGCCTATTGTGGTCTCCCAATATGTACTCGACAGTACATGGGAGCACAAGTCCGTACTGGCACTTGCCGTCTCAAAGTGGAGGAATCACCCAACCAACACTGAAAGCAACAGTTACCAGGCTTTACGACGCCGGAATACGTCTCTAGCCTAGACCTCTAGATGTTGTGCGTTAAGTTCCAAAGCGTTGTTAGATTCATTGAATTTATTATAAGTTGATCTTGCTTAACAGTTTGCCTTTCAGGTTCACCACGTGATGTATATATAATTCCTAAAATGCAGTCTAAGATGATAAACAAACGTTTGATCTTCTTTCAGCAATGAAAATCCTAGCTACTAAAGGGAAGAAAGTCAAGAATCTTTTCTTCACAGAGCACAGGCTAAATGCACAGTTCTAAATCAAGCCAAGCAATCAAAATGAAAATGCACATGCATGTATTTGTTTTCAGCTCTCTTAATGTGTGAATGACATTAAGAAAGTTACCTGCAAAATTGAATTACTTTTTAAAGTGACAGTACTCAACAAAATTCTTTTTCAAAATGAAGTGAAAGCAAGAGAGACACTTTGCGATTTTGAAATGGAAATTGCTTTTCGACACTTTAAAACTAATAATTCAAAGCCTATGCAACAGTAACTGTATAATTGACTATCCAAAACAATGGGATTGTTTTCTAAAACTGAAAACGACAGCTACGACACTTTCATATCTAGAGACGACAGTTCGACTATGCTACCTTTTGCAAAAGAGAACTAAAAATGATGCACAATACATAAAAACATTTATAGTTCTTTGCACTAAGGAGGTGGAATAATGCAAGAGAAGGGGGTTTTCACAGAAGTACACTGACTACAGACAACAAAACTCTTGAATAAGACTGAAAACAGTGAGAAAAATCCACTGTCGAAGGGTAAAGTTAACCCTCCCTAACCATCACACTTGTTACACAGTGAACTCAGTATGCAGCGCACCTACTGCACTCGGGAAGTGCGATGCATACAGACTGCCTTGAAGGCAGGGTGCGATGGTAGTAGTGCAAGACTTTGAACGGGATTTCACTCACAGTTTGCAATCTAGTTCAGGTGTTTAGGCTGAATAAGTAAAGATCAGTGTATGTAAAACACAGGGGTGATCTAAGAGGTTACTAGAGCCACCACTCAGGGCAATTAGATTTCTTGCAGATCTATTGTTTAATTCGTAAACAAAACATGGAGATAGACTGAAGCAGCATTGATCTACTTTGCATTTGTATGACAAATGTAGTTCAAAGGCTAGTTGGCTTGACTTCAGGCTCCGTCTATATGTTTATAAAAGAAACAAGGATAGATAGGATAACAAGTAATCTCATCGATCCCCAACGGAGTCGCCATTTTGTTATACAGGAATAGTGTCCACTCGGATGCTACTATTCCCACTAAGATGGGTGGCTATCTTAGAAACAAACAATCAAAGTCTATTATTGTTTCCTTTTATGAAAAATAGACGAGAGGAGAACCAAGAGGACCAACCTGAGTCTTGCATTTGATTTCCTCTCCTTCTTGATAGAGTTTTGC